>JAJPUD010000708.1:199347-317793 GCA_023553655.1 Myrmecobius fasciatus | reverse complement strand
CTCTCTCTAGGTGTTATGGCTTTCTTCACTGAACAATTTGAACTGGTTTGAAACACTTTTCATTGTTGCAGAAAGCCATGTCCATCAGAATTGATCATCATATAGTATTATTGTTGCTGTGTATAATGGTCTTCTGGTTCTGCTCGTTTAGCTCAGCATCAGTTCATGCAAGTCTCTCCAGGCCTCTCTGAAATCATCCTGCTTGTCGTTTCTTACAGAACAGTAATATTCTATAACATTCATATACCATAATTTATTCAGCCACTCTCCAATTGATGGGCATCTGCTCAGTTTCCAATTTCTAGCCACTACAAAAAGGGCTGCCACAAACATTCTTGCACATGTGGGTCCCTTTCCCTCCTCTAAGATCTCTTTGGGATATAAGCCCAATAGAAACACTGCTGGGTCAAAGGGTACATACAGTTTGATAACTTTTTGAGCATAGCTCCAAATTGCTCTGCAGAATGGTTGGATCTGTTCACAGTTCCACCAACAATGTATTAGTGTCCCAGGTTTCCCACATCCCCTCCAACATTCATCATTATCTTTTCCTGTCATTTTAGCCAATCTGACAGGTGTGTAGTGGTACCTCAGAGTTGTCTTAATTTGCATTTCTCTGATCAATAGTGATTTGGAGCACTGAAAATTGTCCATATCCCTTGACCATTTATCGATTGGAGGATGGCTTGAATTCTTACAAATATGAGACAATTCTCTATATATTTTAGAAATGAGGCTTTTATCAGAACTATTAAATGTAAAGATGATTTCCAAATTTGATGCTTCCCTCCTAATCTTGTCTGCATTAGTTTTGTTTGTACAGAAACTTTTTAACTTAATATAATCAAAATTATCTATCTGGTATTCAATTAAGAGTTCCGGATCTTCTTTGGACATAAATTTATTCCATCTCCACAGGTCTGAGAGGTAAACTATCCTATGTTCTTCTAATTTGCTTACAATATCACTCTTTATATCTAGATCATGAACCCTGCAATTTCTTAAAACATCTTTTCATTATCTCCTGCAATTTATTTAGCCATTCTTCAATTTGGGTACCTTCCCTTAGTTTTCAATCCTTTGCCTACAAAATAGCTACTATAAATATTTTTGTACATACAGGTTCTCACACACGCACACACACACACACACACACACACATTTGTTGTAGTATTCCTTTATACACATTAATGTGTGTGTATATGTATGTATGTATACTTAAATGTAGCATATTCACATACTAATATATACATACATATATGCAAACTAATTATGTGCATAAAGGAATGCTTTTACTAGCCCAATTACAAATAAAAGCATGTGTTTTGAATAGTTTTCACCATAACTGATAATGATAGGTTTGCATTATTGTTGAATCCATTCTCTTGCCAAATGCCTCTTGAACTAGTTGCATGTGTTCCATGGAGTTCCAGAAATCTGTGTTTAGTAGGACTACATTTTGGTATAACAGTACAAAAAAAAACTGTTTAAAAGGAATTTTGGCTTAGTAACAGATAGATGTCCTATTCAACTAAAAAAATTCCAATATGGTATCATGGGGCAGGGGAGAAGAGGGGAGGAAGATAAAGGAAGCACTTATGCCACTTTTCTTCCTGACTTCTAACCTTAGAGAAGAAAAAAATGCTCTCATTTTATAGCAAGATAAAGAAACAGTTCTTTTGAATAATATTTCACTTGAAGGAAATTAAATTATTCATTCAAGTTATTTCTAGAAAAAAATTGATTAAAGAAATTATTAAAATCTAATGTTAATAAGAATTGTTAGCTATTTCTAAGGTTATTTGAGAGTTCTACCATCATCCAGGCTTACCATGTTTTAGACTGAACACCCCCCAAATCAGTATCTCCAAAGCCTACCCTAAGGAAGGTATTTAATGTTTGATTGCTTTCCTCTTTGGTACCTTGTTAAATCTATCATTCTCTCAGACACTCAAGGTTCAAATATTGACATCCTCTCGAATAGTTTTTTGCCCTGCCAAAATTGATCACCCAGTGTTACTGATTTCTTCTTCCTCATTACCTCTGCCTCAAACCTGTTCTCCTCAGTCTTGGACTACTGCAATAATGTCTTTAATCTGGCCCACTTCAGTCCATCTGCATCACAAAGAGATTAATTAAAATGTTTTAATCCTATTATTCCCTTACTAAAAAGTCTTCACTCAGTCCACTTAGTACTCAAAGTCCTCCAAAATCTAGCTTCAATATGGCTTTTCAATCTTATTTCTCAATTTTTCTGTGTAAATACTGTATCAGTCAGATAGGTAAATCCAGTTTCCTGGACTTAATTTAAACATTTAAGTGCCCTCTGTGTGCAGTGCATTGTGGGAGATTGCATTCTTTGGGGGAAGAGAAGAGGATACTTATACCCAGTAGGTATGGCCTTCATTTGAGAGCTAAGGAAATTCAAGAGTGGTTTTAAGTTAATTACTAAGTAACTGTACTGAAACTAAAATTTAGGCTTTTTTTTTTTTTTTTTTTTTGCTGAGGCAATTGGGATTAAGTGACTTGCCAGGATCACACAGCTAGGGAATGTTGAGTGTCTGAGACCAGATTTGAACTCAGGTCCTCCTGACTTCAGGGCTGGTGCTCTATCCACTGCACCACCTAGCTACCCCATTTAGGGCTTCTTGATTCCATCTGGCACACTTTTGGAATTTGGAGAACCTATACTTTCAACTGCTTACTTCCCTGGGCTTCATTATCTCCAGATAATGAAGATACTCTTTTGTACTCTTCCTTCTGCAAGATGAAGTTAACTGGAAAAACACCTCTTCAATATATTCTGCCTTCATGGTCCCTCTCTCCCTCAGATTGGAAGAAGTGGAGGATGGACACTGGAAATCCCTTCCAGATTCTTCACTATTTAAGGATCATTTCCCACCTGGATACTGTTTTGGACTTTATGATCTCCAGAAACTTAACATTCTGCAAGATGAAATCAACTCAGAAACACATCAGTTCATTTCCCAGCTGCATGATTACATCCATGCCTATTGCTGGGTAATCTTTCCTTTCCCCCTAAAGCTTGTTTTTTATGTATTGACTCCCCTATTAGACTATGAGGTCTTTGAGGACAAGGCCTTCTTTGTGCCTTTCTTTGTGTCCTCCATGCTTAGTGCAGCCTGGAGATTAGTAAGTATTTAATAAATGTTTATGGATTCTGACTGACTCATAAGTAGAATAGGCAATGATGGGGGTAAAAGAGAGCCTCAGAAAAAAATGGCTTTTAAACATAGGGGTCAGCCTTGAGGCTGCTGTTGGAAGCCAGTGAAACTGGAGAGTAGTTCCCAACCTTGGAAAGATTCAGCAAAAGTAGAAAGAGTACAATATTGAGAATGTTAATTCATGTTGAGTCATTATATATCCATTTCTATTTGAGTTCCACACCACTCTAGAAGATCAGAGAACCCCTCACAGAAATTGGCACCTGAGTTATAATGATTCTAAAAATCCAGAATCAGGAACAAGTGCCTTGGAAACAGAAGATTGTTCATGGAGAAGCCATGTTTTATGTGGGGAAAATTCCTGAAAGGAAATAACATGAATTAAGGAGATAACACAAGTTGAAGTCTGATATGAACAGTTTTAAATGCCACAACTAATAAGTTTGTATTTTATCCTAGAAGTAGGAAGCCACTGGTGGCTTTTGAACAGGGAAGTAACAGATCTGAGCTTCAGGACAATCATGTTTGCAGTTGTATAAAGTGGAATGAGTGCAAGCAAAGAGACAACTTACAAAGTTAATTAAAGTAGTACAGGGGAGTAATGATGAGAGAATTTTCTGCAACAAAATTTGACCAAGGAAATGAACAAGACCCTCCTCTGCTCTTGGAGCTTTCTATCTCCTGCTGTATGTGCTCTTAGGGAACCAATCTAGAGGCCCAGCCAACTTCTGCCTGCCCTAATATCACTTCTCCATTCTTGGGTGACTTTTACCTCCTGCTGGGACTCTTCTGATTTCCAGCCTTAGGTAAAGAGGCTATACCTTTTGATCACTTCTTCCATCTTCTGCTGTGAATGTTCCCAAGAGGAGCCACCATCCTTTAGACCTCTGGCCTTCCTTCTCCTGCTGGGCCTATACCTATATGGAAGAGGAAAGTCATCTCTGCTATTCAATTTTGATTGCCATCTCCTAATGCTCTATTGTTTACCTGAGGCCTTTGGAAGGAAGAGGAGTAATGAAGCAGGACCCGACACCTGACCATGAGCTGTCCATCTCGTCCATTGCCACTTCCAGGTTTTTCCTAAACTATTGTAATGCTCAGGGAGAAACTGAGGCAGTATCACACATTGGAGATTAGATAATACTTTATTGTAAGACTAGCCCACTGAATAGGACTAATGTCACAAAGTATTCAGTAGCTCATTGAGGGGCATCAAGGATTTTATAGGTTTCATAGCTCAGGGAAACAAGAACTCATGGAGAGGAGTGAGAAACTGCAGGAACATCTGATAGGTAGGGAGTAAGGAAGGAAGAGTGCTAAATCTATAAATTCAGGTCTGACAGGTAGGGAGTAAAGAGTGCAAAGTTTGGAAAAAGAAGACTGTAAGTCTGGGCCATAAAAGATAAGGGGTACATTGAGGTGGATCATCTGGAAGTTTTATATGACTCCTTTGGAATGTGAGTCCAGTTATTTCTGATGGTCAGAAGGAAGGAGGTTGCTATTTTTGGGCAGAACAATTAAGGGATGGGAACTGTAGCATTAAGGGAAACAGCAATTGAGGGAAACAGACATGGAAACTGTGGCATAACACCATTACTTGGTAATTTCCCTTCCTTTGAGATTTATTCAATTGGGAGATGAAATTGCCTGGGATCACAAAGCTATTAAATGTTAAGTGTCTCAGGCCACATTTGAACTCAGATCCTCCTGACTGACTGTAGTCAGGTAGCTACTGTTTGCAAACTTCCTTGTCACCCCCCTTCCTTTACAATTTTGGTGCCTAGTTCACAATTTTTCTCACCTCCTGCTTTCATACTATGAGATTTCAACATATTTACTCACTCTCAAATACTCCAACCATGCAAATCCCCAACCTACTCATTTCCTATGACTTATACTTCCCTGTGTCAACCACACATGAAGATGGTCATTTCTTTGATCTTTTCCTTACCCACAAATGTACCACCTTGTTTAAAGAATTCAGAAATCCTCTTACCTGACTATATTGTTTTCCACCTCTCCCTCCGAATTCCCTTTCTAAAAGCCTAGTTTTTGTTCATACTGTAAACTCTAAGACCTTAACCCCTCAGTTTTCTCCCAAGCCATCTTCCCTTGACCACTTGGTGAATCAGTTCAACTCTACATTGCCTCTTCAGTCTTCAGCCCTCATGTCACTGATTTCACACTTCCAAGTTTCAGTCTTAGATGACTCCCACCATGTTGCCTTTGCTCCTACATATATGCTAATGAACTAAGATGGAGACAGTCACACAGCCATTCTTCCTGGGTCCACTATAGATTTATGGTATACCACTTCAACTGCACTCTGACATCAGGCAATCCTAATAAACCATCCTCATCAACTCATCATCTCATTCTCTTGGCCTGATTTTTCTAAACTTTTTTATCCCTTCTCAAACATCCCATGGACCCCCCTCCCCCTCAACTGAGAATTTTGCTTCATATTTTGCAGAATGGAGGGCATTCACCATGGACTCCCCGTTTTCCTCTCCATCATTTCACGAAGATGCCATCTGCTACTGTCTTTTTCTGTCACATGAAAAGATTTCCTTATTCTTTACCAAGGCAATTCCTCTCTGCAGAAGCAATTCCATCCCATCCTGCCTTTTCAACAGACATTGCACTCTTAAATCTCTACTTAAACCCTCAACTGGTCCTTCCATCTTTAATAAATATTCTATATTTCTTTATCTGGCCAAACTTCTTGAAAAGGCCATCTACAGAAGGTGCCTCCCTCTTTCTCTTCTGTTATTCAGTTCTTAATCCTTTATAATTTGGTTTCTCATCTCATTTTTCCACTCTTTCTAAATCCAATGGCCATTTTTAAAATTCTCATTCTTTCTTGACACCTCTGTAGCCTCTGACATCATTGATCTGCCCTCTTTTTAGTCTGCCCTGAAGGTTTTCAGGCCACCATTCTCCTACTTCTACCTACCAGACCAACCCTCCAGGTCATGTCCTTTAACTGTAGGAGTCCCCCAGGGTTTTGTCTTGCCTTTTTTTTCTCACATACTTCACTAGGTGATCATCAGTTCCTGTGGATTTAATTACTATCTCTAAGCTGATTCTTAAATCTGCCTATCCTGTTCTACTTTCCCTGATGACCTCCAGTTTTGCATTGTCAGCTACCTTTCAGACATCTTGAACTGGATGGCCACTAGGCATTTTATTTCATCTTATTCCCAAGGACTACCCTTTGGCCTCCTTGCCTGCCTTCAAGTCTTAACTAAAAACTCCCTTTCTACAAGAATTCTTTTTTCCCTCCCAATTATTTCCTATTTATCCTATTGTTATGCCATATTTCATTCCTTGTTGGGATAATTTCCCCCTCCTTTTGAATATTGTCCCTTGACTTGATGTCTCCTGCCCTTGACCTTATCTTGATCCTTATCCTGTCAAGACTAAGTTATAATCTTTTCCTGGAATTATGGTGTGTCTCCTTACCCAGTGTCCTCACTCCCCCTTATTTGATTCTGTTTGAAAACCCTAGTTAGCTATAAAAGTTCCTGCTTCAGTTGTTAAAGGTTGAATGATTTTTGTACATGACTTCCATTCGACTGGCCAGACTAAACTCTCCACAATTAAAAGATTAAAAACCAGTCTGTCTTGCCTCAGTTTCTCTGGCATTACATTATGTGATACTTAGTTGTATATATGTTTTCTTATCTCCCCATTTGATAGTGAGCTCCTTGAGCTCAGAAACTTTCTTTTGCATTTTCTTGTACCCTTAGTTTAGCACGATATTTAGCAACATAGGAGGCACTTAATATTTATTGACCAACTAACTAAGGATGGAAAATGTATTCTCTGTTTTGTTTTTCTTTCTTACCTGGAATGTCTCTATCCCTTTTCTAATCAATTGGACACCTACCCATCCTTTAGACACATTTAAATCCTCCCTGAAGTACTATAGTCCACAGTGATTTTTATTTCATACAGTAGAGAATCTGACTCACTTCAGTATATGAACTTTTTAGTGTAATCCCCTCAAAGACAGGAATGTTATCAACTGATTCTCATTTTTAAGTTTCTCCCCCAGACAGTGGCCAGCATGGGACTTTCCACACAGGTACTGAGTAAATATTTGTTGATTGTTTTGATAAGCATCCACCCAGATCTGTATTTCTGCTCAAGCAAAATCTTCAGTAAAGAATACCTAACAAAAATATCTATAAGCTGAATCAGTGTTACCATTCCTGATGAGACCATGTCTATCAATTATCCTGTGACAATTTGTTAATCAATTCCCATTCTTTCTGACTTTCCTGTGATCCAAAACACTTATTTCTCAACAAATATCTCCTAATAAAAAGTAAGCTTCTTGGAAAAAAAATATCTCTAAGCTGTATTAAGTGGAGAAATCATACTTAAAATGTGGAAGCATACTAAGGTCCCACTTATTGAAAATTCTGTCCGGGGCAGCTAGGTGGCGCAGTGGATAGAGCACTAGCCTTGAAGTCAGGAGGACCTGAGTTCAAATCTGCTCTCAGACACATAACAGCTGTGTGACCCTGGGCAAGTCACTTAACCCCAATTGCCTCAGCAAAAAAAAAAAAAAAAAAAATATAATTCCGTCCTTGGTCTCACTATAATGCCAAAGAAACTGAGGCAAGACAGATTGTGGAGAGTTTAAGCTAGCCGACTCAGATGGGACTCATGTCCAAAAATCATTCTGGCACTGAGCACCTGAGTCAGGGAACTTTTAAAGGGTCCTTAGCTAATTAGCATTTACTAGCTGGATACAGAAGGTGAGAAGGCACTTAGTCTTATCATTTTACAGCTCTTGTCTTTACCTCAGAAAGAGAAAGCTGAGAGACAGGAGTTAACTTTGTATTTACAGCCATAGATGGTGGCTCAGTTCCTGTCAGATAGGGGAGGAGTATCATTCTTGGATAGGGATTTTTAATGAGAGCATAGGCAGGAAATGAGATAACATAATTCTTCTCTAGGGTAAGGATGGAGTCAGAGTGGCGGGCACCTAGATACTGTTTTTCTTTTCTATCCTTCATTGTGTCATAATGGTATGTAAGACTCGATTTCCAGTCTTAATGGCAAGGAAGGTGGTGGTGGCAAGGAGGAAGGGGCAGCGCCCAACATCAACAAAATAAAAAGTCAATTCTAATTTAAAAATCCAAATTCGAAGGAAACTACAACCTATATCTTGATTTCACTTATATCAACTACCTGATAACTAGGCTATTTCTTGACAGCAGGATCTGTCAAGAAATTCCCAGGATTGTCATAAATTTAGAATCAAGTTCAGGGAAGGATTTTGATTAGACACTTTTTTTGCTTTTGGTCATGACTGAACCTTAATATGTTGAAATATTTTCACCATCTTTGTTCACTTTTGACCATACTGAAAGTGGCTTATGTCAGAAGTTCAACAGAATATTAACTGCCTTTTAATTGCTTTAGCAATACTCCAAAATAATTATTATTAAAAGATAATAGACTTTTGCAAAAAAAAAGTAGTTTTTCTTTTATTGTAGTAATAAAAAAATTTAATTTTCAATAACCATTTACCCTGAGAATAATTATGCATTTAACACTGTACGTAATAGGGGTAGTATATAACCATTACAAAAATTAGTGATAGCTGTAAATACTTTAGAGATTTAGAATGAATGGACAAAAAATTTAGTAAATATCAAGTATTTAGTAAGTATCAAGTACCATACAAAGTACTGGGGATCTAGTCAAAATTTAAAAAAAATTATCCTTGTCCTCAAGACATTCTAATAGGGAGAGATAATATATAATGGAAAATAATGGCCAGAGAAGTATTTTGGTTTGCAGATTTAACTGCAAAGCCAAAGGGTACAGATACACATTCTGGCCTGCCTTCTCCACTAGGTAACTCCACCACTCAAAGGCTTACTTTAATCCCCCAACTTTACTAATTGCTTTTTCTACTGCCTACAAATATACCTGTCTCTCCATTCTCTTTTTTATTTTTATTAAAAGCTTTTTATTTACAGAACATATGAGTGATTTTTCTACATTGACTTTTGCAAAACTTTTTTGTTGTTCCAAACTTTTCTCCTCCCCCCACCCCCACCCCTAGATGACAGGTAATCTAATACATAAAATATGTTAAATTAAATATGTTAAATTATATGACATCCAATATGTGTATACATATCTATACAGTTATCTTATTGCACAAGAAACATCAGATCTAGAAAGAAAAAAAAAAAAAAACAACCTAAGAAGGAAAACAAAATGCAGGGAAATATTCATAGAAAGCGTTAAAATGCTGTGTTGTAGTTCACATTCAGTTCCCTCAGCCTCTCTCTGGGTGTATATGACTATCTTCATCACTGAACAATAGGAACTGGTTTGAATCACATCATTGTTGAAGAGAACCATGTCCATCAGAATTGATCATCATAAAATATTGTTGCCGTATATAATGTTCCCCTGGTTCTGCTGATTTCACTCAGCATCAGTTCATGCAAGTCTCTCCAGGCCTCTCTGAAATTGTCCTGCTGGTCGTTTCTTACAGAACGATAATATTCCATAACATGCATATACCATAATTTATTCAGCCACTCTCCAATTGATGGGCATCCATTCAGTTTCCAGTTTCTAGCCACTACAAAAAGGGCTGCCACAAACATTCTTGCACATGTGGGGCCCTTTCCCTCCTTTAAGATCTCTTTGGGATATAAGCCCAATAGAAACACTGCTGGATCAAAGGGTATGCACAATTTGATCACTTTTTGAGCATAGTTCCAGATTGCTCTCCAGAATGGTTGGATCTGTTCACAGTTCCACCAACAATGTATCAGTGTCCCAATTTTCCCACATCCCCTCCAACATTCATCATTATCATTTCCTGTCATTATAGCCAATCTGACAGGTGTGTAGTGGTATCCTAGAGTTGTCTTAATTTGCATTTCTCATGTTTCAAACCAATTCCAATTGTTCAGTGAAGAAAGCCATATGCACCCAGAGAGAGGGATATGAAATGTGGATCACAACATATCATTTCCATGATCTCTATCAATGTTTGTATTGGGTTTCCTTTCTCAGATATTTTTTGTTCATGTAGATACGATGATTCTAACATGTAGTGAACTTTCTGCCATCTAGGGGAGGGGAGGGGACTGGGGGGAAAATTTGTAATGGAAAGCTTTGTAAGGATCAATGTTGAGGAACTACCCATACATATGTTATACAAATAAAAAGCTTAAAAAAATATAATTTTTTAAAAAATTGTTTTTCTCTGATCAATAGTGATTTGGAGCACCTTTTCATGTGACTAGAAATAGTTTCAATTTCTTCATCTGAAAATTGTCTGTTCATATCTTTTGACCTTTTATCAATTGGAGAATGGCTTGAATTCTTATATATTTGAGTCAATTCTCTATATTTAGAAATGAGGCCTTTATCAGAACCTTTGAATGTAAAAATGTTTTCCCAGTTTATTACTACCCTTCTAATCTTGTCTGCATTCATTTTGTTTGTACAAAAACTTTTTAACTTGATATAGTCAAACTTATCTATTTTGTGATTAATGATGATCTCTAGTTCTTTGGTCACAAATTCCTTCCCCCTCCACAGGTCTGAGAGGTAAACCATCCTACATTGTTCTAATTTGTTTATAATATCATTCTTTATGCCTAGATCATGAATCCATTTTGACCTTATCTTGGTATATGGTGTTAGGTGCAGGTCAATGCGTAATTTCTTCCATACTAGTTTCCAATTTTCCCAGCAGGTGTTGTCAAATAGTGAGTTTTTATCCCCAAAACTGGGGTCTTTGGGTTTATCAAACACTAGATTACTATTGTCATTGAGTATTTTGTCCTGTGAACCTAACCTATTACACTGATCCACTACTCTATTTCTTATCCAGTACCAAATGGTTGTGATGACCACGGCTTTATAATATAGTTTTAGATCTGGTACAGCATTCATCATTATCTTTTCCTGTCAATTTGACATGTCTGTAGTGGTATCTCAGAGTTGTCTTAATTTTCATTTCTCTAATCAATAGTGATTTGGAGCACCTTTTCATGTGACTAGAAATAGTTTCAATTTCTTCATCTGAAAATTGTCTGTTCATACCTTTTGACCATTTATCAATTGGAGAATGGCTTGAATTCTTATATATTTGAGTCAATTCTTGATATATTTTAGAAATGAGGCCTTTATCAGAACCTTTGGATGTAAAAATATTTTCCCAGTTTACTGCTACCCTTCTAATCTTGTCTGCATTCATTTTGTTTATATGTTAGAAATGAGGCCTTTATCAGAATCTTTGAATGTAAAAATGTTTTCCGAGTTTATTGTTTCCCTTCTAATCTTATCTGCATTCATTTTGTTTGTACAAAAACTTTTTAACTTGATATAGTCAAAATTATCTATTTTTTGATTAATGATGATCTCTATCTTTGGTCACAAATTCCTTCCTCCTCCACAGGTCTGAGAGGTAAACCATCCTACATTGTTCTAATTTGCTTATAATTCTTTATGTCTAGATCATGAATCCATTTCGACCTTATCTTGGTATATGGTGTAAGTTGTGGGTCAATGCCTAGTTTCTTTCATACTAGTTTCCAATTTTCCCAGCAGTTTTTGTCAAATAGTGAGTTTTTATCCCAACAGTTGGGGTCTTCGGGTTTATCAAACACTAGATTACTATTGTCATTGAATATTTTGTCCTATGAACTTAACCTATTCCACTGATCCACTACTCTATTTCTTAGCCAATACCAAATGGTTTTGATGACCACTGCTTTATAATATAGTTTTAGATCTGGTACAGCTAGGCTACCCTCATTTGCTTTTTTTTTTTTTTTTTTCATTAATTCCCTTGAAATTCTTGACCTTTTGTTTTTGCAGATGAGTTTTGTTATTTTTTCTAGGTCAGTAAAATCATTTCTTGGGAGTTTGATTGGTGTAGCACTAAATAAATAGATTAGTTTAGGTAGTATTGCCATTATCATATTCGCTCGACCTATCCAAGAGCATTTGATATTTTTCCAATTGTTTGGATCTGACTTTATTTGTGTGGAGAGTGTTTTGTAGTTTTGCTCATATAGATCCTGACTTTCCCTTGGCAGATATATTCCCAAATATTTTATACTATCAAAAGTTATTTTAAGTGGAATTTCTCTTTGTATCTCTTACTATTGGATTTTGTTAGTGATGTAAAAAAAATGCTGAGGATTTATGTGGATTTATTCTGTATCCTGCAACTTTGCTAAAGTTGTGGATTAATTCTAATAGTTTTTTAGTTGATTCTCTAGTGTTCTCTAAGAATGCCATCATATCATCTCCAAAGAATGATAATTTGGTTTCCTCATGACCTACTCTAATTCCTTTCATCTCTTTTTCTTGTCTTATTGCCAAAGCTAGCTTTTCTAATACAATATTGAATAGTAATGGTGATAGTGAGCAATCTTGTTTCATCCCTGATCTTATTGGGAATGGTTCCAGTTTATCACCATTACATATGATGCTAGCTGATGGTTTTAAATAGATGCTACTGACCATTTTAAGGAAAAGTCCATTTATTCCTATACTCTCTAGTGTTTTTAATAGGAATGGATGTTGAATTTTATCAAATCCCTTTTCTGCATCTATTGAGATAATCATATGTTTTTTGTTAATTTGGTTATTGATATAGTCAATTATGCTAGTAGTTTTCCTAATATTGAACCATCCCTGCATTCCTGGTATAAATCCTACTTGGTCATGGTGTATTATTCTGGGGATGATTTTCTGTAATCTCTTTGCTAATATTTTATTTAAAATTTTTGCATTGGGGCAGCTAGGTGGCACAGTGGGTAGAGCACCAGCCCTGAAGTCAGGAGGACCTGGGTTCAATTCTGGTCTCAGACACTTAACATTCCCTAGCTGTGTGACCCTGGGCAAGTCACTTAACCTCAATTACCTCCGCAAAAAAATAAATAAAATAAAATTTTTGCATCAATATTCATTAGGGAGATTGGTCTATAATTTTCTTCGTTTTTGTTTGTACCATGTCTGTGTCATAAAAGGAATTTGTTAGGAGTCCTTCATTCCCTATTTTTCTAAATAGTTTATGTAATATTGGAGTTAATTGTTCTTTAAATGTTTAGTAGAATTCACATGTAAATCCATCTGGTCCTGGGGATTTTTTTCTTAGGGAGCTGATTAATGATTTGTTCTATTTCTTTTTCTAAAATGGGCTGTCTCCCCATTTTCAAAAAAGCGCTCACTTGCTGTCCATCCCCAATAGCTTTTTATAGTCTCTCTCTCTCTCTTTTTTTTGGCTTTTTGCTGAGGCAGTTGGATTAAGTGACTTGCCCAGGGTCACACAACTAGGAAGTGTTAAGCATCTGAAATCAGATTAGAACTCGGGTCCTCCTGACTAAAGGGCTGGTGCTTTATCCACTGTGCCACCTAGCTGCCCCTATAGTCTCCTTTCCAAATTCATTGTTCAATCAAAAATTCTCTCTTTATAATTGCCAATTATTTCTTAATTTCCAAATCTAATGGCTTCCCCTTTCTTCCCCTTTCCCCCCATTAATCTTAACCTCTGCAGCAGTCAACCATCCTGTTCTTGATATCTTCTCTCTAGGTTCTTCACCTACCTGACTGCTTCTCAGACTCAGGATATCTTTATCCTGGTCACTTCCACTAGCAGTAGGGTTTTCCTCTAGATCTGTCTTGGACGCTCTTTTTGTTTTCTTCTTCTATGTTATTTTACTTAGTGATTTCATCAGTTTGCATGGTTTCAATGATCATCTCTATGTTAGTGATTCTCAAATCTACATATCCCTAATCTCTTAATTTTTGGAGATCCGAATCTCTACAAAGTCTATTAGATTTTTCAATGGATAGCCTATAGACATCTCAAATTTAAAATGTCTAAAGGAATTCATTATTTTTCTTTCCAAATCTTCCTCTTTCCAAACTTCATGGTTGCTGTTGAGTGTACCACTAGCTTTTTTCAGTTTCTCATAAGCCAGGTGTTATCCTTGACCCCTCACTCTTTCTCCCTCTTCCCCATCTCCTATCTGTTGCCAAGGCCTGTAAGTTTTTTACCTTTGTAACATTTCTCATAAATGCTTCTTTCTCACTGACATTGACAGCACGATGGTGCAAGCACTTCTCACTTTAGACTATTGCAGTAACCTCTTGGTTTCTCTACTTCAAGTCTCCTCACTCCATTCCATCCTCCACTCACTAAAATGAAGATCTGATCTTATCACCCCTTTGCCCCTCATTCAGTGAACTTCGGGGCTCTTTATCCCTTCTATAATCAAGTATAAAATCCTCTAGCATTCAAAGACCTTCATAGCCTCTCCAGTCTTACTTCTCACTAGTTACTTTGGGATTCAGTGATGCTGCCCACCTTGCTGTTCCTTACACAAGACAGGCTATCTGAATTCATTTTCACTGGCTGTTCCCCATGCCTGGAATAATCTCCCTTCTCTCTGCTTCCTTTGGCTCCTTTCAAGTCCCCAGCTAAAACCTGAGTGTTTTTCTTCTGTTGGTTATTTCTGAGTTATCCTATATATATAAAATATATTTTTGTACAGTTTCCATATCATTCACCCATTAGACTGAATTCTTTTAAGAGCAGGGACTCTTGCCTTTATATCTTTATCATTTATCATGGAGTCTGACACTTTGTAGATGTTTAACAAATATTTCTTTATATTATATCTTTTAGTGTAATGTTGGAGAAACTGAGGCTAGACAGAGATTATGTTTTTAATATTTTAACAGTGGAGAATTTGGACTAGCCAAAACTATCCGGCTGAATGGGACTCTTGTCTCAAAGAATCCAGCCGTGAGTAATTAATTCCAGACTTTTATAGGGCTCCAGCTATCAGGGAAATAAAGGCTAGGGGTGGGGATAGGCAGAACACTGGGTAAATCATAATTTCAGGAAGGATCATAACTTTTTAATTCTGATAGATTGGGGTCAAGAAGGTCTAGAACAAGAGACAGAGTTTGGGGCAAGAGATAGTGAGCACTGCCCAGGCATTTGAGAGAAGTCATCCGGAGTTTTAGGACTCACTGGAATGTGAGCTTAATGGGGTAAGGAAAAGGGGTGTGTGTGGCCATAATAATTTATTCGGGGTACAGCATAATAATTCAGGGAAACTGAGGTATTACAGTATTACCTATTTGTGTCTTTCCCACACCAAGTTTAACTTCTTGCTGTTCGTCCTGCCTAGAAAGCCCTTCTTTCACTATGATTATCTCTATTTTATTCTGCATAAATCTTATTTATACACAGTTGTTTGCATATTGTCTCCCTAGTGGGATCTCAAATTCTTTGTAAGCAAAGACTTCTTTTTCCCATTCTTTACCAGTCAAGTCAATCAACAAGCCTTTTTTTTTTTAAGCACTTAACTAGTGCCAAGCATTGTGTTACAGCTTTACCAGTCAAGCAAAGACTTCTTTTTGCCATTCTTTACCAGTCAAGTCAATCAACAAGCCTTTTTTTTTTTTTAAGCACTTAACTAGTGCCAAGCATTGTGTTACAGCTGGGAGTCCAGAAGACTCCTTGAGGAAGCTTGCATTCTAATGGGGAAATAAAAGGAAAAAGAAGGGGATGTGAGAATTGGTCTCCAGCCAGAACAGAAAGCCGGCTGGGGGGGGGGGGGATGAATCCTGGGCGGTCTGGGTACCCCGTGTAAACGTAGGCTCTGGGAAGAGCGGGGCAATCAAAGGGAAAGGAAGCGGAGGGGAAGGAAGCTTCCAACGTGTGAAATCCGAGTTGGAGCATGGTGGAGCACAGCAGCCTACGAGGAACTAAACAGGCGCCCCTTTAAACTAGCACCATGCCTGGCACTCAGTAGGTGCTTAATGTTTGCTGGGTTAACAATTAGTTTAAATCCTTTTTCAAGGTGAAGCTCCGGCCTCAACTTCCCGTGTTCCATCCCTTTCCACTTATCTCCCCAAGTTGGGGCAAGCAAAAACTTGGAGTTGGGAGCATGAGCATTTATTAAAACACCCACTCACTGTACGGGGTGGGGGGGGAGAAGAGGGTCTCTAGGCAGCTCACAAAAACTAGACTGCCCGCAAGGCGCTTACATAGTCTATTAGGAAGAACAAGAGAGCAAAAGGGGCGGGGGTTAAGGAGGAAAAGATTTTGGGAAAATCTAGTCTATTAACAGGGGCGTGCATGAGCAACCTGGGCAGTCTTCGGAAAACCCTGCGGGGAGCGGGCAAAGCGTGCGGTAATGGGGCCACTTGCAGCAATGAGACCCGCTCAGCGCAGCAGCCCGACAGTGGGAGAGAAAGCCGGAACCGCAGCCGCCGGGAAGGAATGGCGAATCCCAGGGAGCCCAAAGCTGTCGAGGTCACGCCTAAAGGGAGAAGGCGAGCCCCTCCTCTCTCCCAGCCCGGCTCTTCTCTCTCTCTCCCTCTCCCTCCCATTTCTTCGCTGTGGGCGGGGCCACTGCTTCCTGCTTCCGGCTTAGGGCTAGTACGTCTTTCACGCTCCAGCTTCGTGCGTCAACCCTTCGGTACCTTCTGTGCGTTTCGCCGCCTCCTCTTCGTGTGTGCGGGTGCTTTTCTTTCATGGAACCTGGGTCGAAAATGATGGCTCGTAAGTGCGGGGACGGAATCGCCCCGCCCCGTGGAGCGGCTTCCCGATCCGTGGAGCGAGCCTAGTTCTCGGGCAGCGAGAGCTTTCCAGACAGCCGGAACCCGGGGCCGGGGTGGAGAGGCTGCCCCGAGCCGGTCTGGGCCGCCCCCGTTACTTGTCCTACACCTTGAGGCTTAGCGTTGGATAGAGAAAGCTCAGGACGTGGAGTCAAGAAGATATGGTTCAAATCCCGCTTCCGAAACATCTAATCACGTGATCCTGGGCAAAATCACTTACCTCTGGACCTCAGTTTCCTCATTTGTGAGAAATGATTTGGGCTAAAGAATCTTTAAAGTCCCTTTCAAGCTTCAGAGCCGGGTTTTACCCGGAATGTCAGTGCTATGGGGACCTAAGGAGAGACCTTCGAGAATAGGGGACTGAGGCCCCGAAATCCGCCCCACATGTTGTAGAGAGGTTCCCAATCTGCGGTCCTCGGTCTTCTTTTAAAAAGCATTTAAATAACTCAGTTATTCAGTTGCTCAGAATTGCTTTTCCTTATAATTCTGCATGTTCTATTTTATCCATTGGAAAGCATTCTGAGAAGAGTCACAGAGGCTTCACCAGTGCCCAAGGCATCCATGACGCCAGATTTTATCTATAAACGGAGACAGGTTTTTTAAGAGATTAATCTCTCTAGAGTGAGGAATAGTTTGCCCACTGAAAGTTCTTCTGAACAGACCTTCTATTTCAGGAAAGATAGAGATTTTATACAAAAATCATAAATGGGAAGGGAGGGGGAAAATAGAATCATTTTCAGGATTTGGTTGATTTCCTATGACAAGCCCGCAAATGCAGGACAATATGGGTGTTCTTCAGTCCTGTAGGAACGGTTGTTTCAAATCACTGGGTTCTTAAATTGGTGGGGGAACAGGATCAGAGTTCTGTGACAGGAACAAATTCTATAATTTTGGATTCACTTTATCTAGCATATATGGGAGAGCTGATTTCAGAAATTTATTGATCATTTCAAGCTTTTCTGTGAGTTCCTGTCTCCCAAGCCAGAAAACGCAGCTCTGAGAGACCTAAATTTTCATTACACATATCATCTTGATAATTATGAAAATAAAAATTTTCCTTTAATAAGTAACCCTTAATCCTAATTATTAATTGTTTTAAGCTATTAATTGGTAACATTCCTGTCACTTCTGGACTTTGTGTTCTTTAGAAAATAATTGGAGAATCTGTCTCACTCTTCCTCCCATTTTTCCTCTTCCCCCCTACGTTAAAAACTTCCAATTTCCTTAAAATGCTTTTTGATAGATAATGTATTTATTGTCAAAACCTGAAGATATGGGGAACTATGTGTTCTCAGCTATGCATTTTGGGAGGAAGCAACTAAGCTCATGCTATCACTACCTTACTATGGTTCTTTTAGGCCAGATTTTCTCTCAGTTATCATTTATAGATTTGATTGAGGGATGCACTGTAAAATGATTTACAACTGGGCTCTTCAGAAGAAAATGTCTAAAAAAATCACAACCAAAAATAAATGTACACACATACTCTTAAATTTAATCTACATTAACAGCACTTAAATAAATCAAGCCCTAATTTATTGATTTTACATTGTTAAATTTTCAGTATGAGCACTTTCACTATCTGTACAGGTTTATTAGAGCTGGTTCCAGTCCACCCCAAATGACCTACATGGAATTCTGAGTCTGATTCTTAAAAGTTGAGTTCTTTAAGATGCAGCTCAAGCCACTTGAGGACTTACCTAATACCCCAGCTGATAGTGTCTTCCATCCCAAATTACCTTGTATTCTTCACTACTTTTGTATATACTTGTTTATGCTTTATAATTTATAAATATATTTGTGTATCTTCCTCATTAGGATGTAAACTTCTTGTAGGGAGCAATAGCATACTACCTGTATGATTCTAGGCAACTCACTTAATATCTTTGACTTCAGTTGGATTTTTTAGAAACTATTTATTTTTTCAATAATCAGAAATCTTTTCTTTCCCTTCTACCATCCCATTCTTGAAAAATGAAAGTTGAAAGTAAAGCTCTTGTACATAGGTATAATCAGATAAAACAAATTCCTGCATTGATCATGTTCAGAAAAATAGGGCTTGTTTGCATTTTGAATCTGTCAGTTCTCTGTCAGGTGGTATAGGTAGGATGCTTTATCAGAAGTCAATTGAGATTATGGTTGGGGCTACATGATCAGAATTTTTAAATCTTTCAAAGTTGTTTGTCTTTACAAGCTGTTATTATACAAATAGTTTTTCTGAGGGTGAGGAAGGGAAGTTGTCCCAGTCTTTCAGAGTACTTGATATTTATGGTCTCTACTTCTGTCTAGAAGTTCTTTGTATGCTTTACATGTATAGTAAATGTTGCCTTCCCTAGAATTCATTTTCCTTTATCTGTGTTCTTAGAATTTCGTTTGGCCCTTATCCAGCTTCGTGTCTCTTCTGTCAAGGCAGATAACCTCACTCGAGCCGGTGAGTTTATCAAGAAGGCTGCAAGCCAAGGAGCCAAAATTATAAGTCTTCCTGTAAGTATAAAGGGAACATCTGTGAAGTACACACCTAATAACACCTAATAAAATTCTGACTCTCACCATGCAATTCAGCTCTAGTCCTAGATGCCCCAGGGGAAAGGTATCAGAATATTATTTGAGGTTGATTCTGCTTATTCACCAGTATCATTTTTTAGCATTTATCTTTACAAAATCTTGTATTCTAAATTTTTTTCCCTCTCTTCCCACCTCTCCCTTAGATGGGAATTAATCCAATATATGTTAAACATAACCCTAAATGCAGTAAATCTTACAACTTTTTATATTTTTAAGAAAATATATTCAATCACTTGTTTTACGTGATTTGGCATTGACAAGATTTGATACATGTTAATTCTCCTTTATCACATTGGATATTAAGTGTACCTTACACAATCAGGTTTTTTTTTTTTGAAGTCTAGACCTTATAGCAAAAAATACTTATACTGTTCAACCCTGCCCCTCTGTAGTCACTCAGGAAATGCTTGACAAAAAAAATTCTTCCTGAGACAAGTTTATAACATGCCTGATTTTTAAGAACAGATCATTGAAGACTGGCTGTCTTAGTTGTGAAAAAAAAAAAAAAAAAAGACATGAGATAAATTCTCAGCACTGTTCCATCTCCCTCTGTTAGAGTTATGTCATATTTATGTAGATTTTTGCCCATGTCAGTATTTATGTGGGTCAGGTGTGGGAAAGAACAGATAAAAGGAAATTTTCAGCAAATTATGAGAATAGTTTTTATTTCTAGAAACATAAAATCACAGATGTTCACTCTGCTCTAAAAATCACCTGGTTCAGTTTTCTCATTTTTTAGATCACCAGAAGGAAGATCAAAGAGGTGGTTTATGGTATAGTTAGTTGTTCCCTCGTTTGTACTTCTTTTTAAGTCTTAGGTGGAGCCTGTAATGTCTTAAGGCCCAAAGATTGGATGATATCAGCAGCAAATCTGCAAAGCTCTTTTAGACTCATGGCTTAACTTTAAGATCTTGGTGAGATAGGAGTTGAATCTGTCTCTTGGTCAGCAAGGTAAGGTCTGAGCCCATGGCTTGCCTAGTTGGGAATGGGCGGCATCCTCTGTTTCAGGGCCGCTTCGACCCTGAAGGGCCATGTGAGAGCTGACACTTTTCTAGAAGACACTGTTCTCTTCAAGCATTCCAGAAGAGGGCCTTTAACATTTTTCCCCCCTTTCTCCTCCACTTCTAGGAGTGTTTTAATTCTCCCTATGGCGCAAACTTCTTTCCTGAATATGCAGAGCCAATCCCTGGTGAATGCACAAGAAAACTTTCTGATTTAGCCAAAGAATGTCAAGTATATCTCATTGGAGGTAGCTTTCTGGGGCCCCAGAGCTATATATTTCTGTAAAAATATGTTTGGTGGGGTTCAAGTTCATGTCCATATGGGTGTGCCATAACTGGGAGTGGTTCTTATGTGACATTTGCTTTTAATCATTTTTTGTTTTCTAGTGTTAAAAATTGATTAGGAATTTTTCTTGTTCTCTATTGCCAACAAAGTAATGTTGAAGACATACTTTTCTATACTATAGGTTTTCGCAATGAACATTTTCCTAAGCATTACAAAAATGATTTTCTGAAAATGTTTGCTATTTGGCATATTTATCAGAAAGAGATGAAATATAAATCACATCAGCATATGTCCAATATATCTGTATTGTGGGGCCTCTCTTGTGAGGGGTAAAGAAACTTCCCTCTTGAAGACACATAAGTAAGCTCAACATTAACTTAGTTTAATTTGGGGTGATTTTTTTGAAAGAAATTGTTTTAAAATTGTATTTATTATGATAAAAGCTTTCACCACTCCCTTGTGAATGTGTTATTGTATAGTTCTGTTGTTTGGTGTTGTATATATTATATGTTACATATGATGAGAGTAGTGTAGGAAAGACAAATATAGATAGGTTGTAATTTGCATGAAGGAAGGGAATTTCCAATTTGATGAGTCACAAATTCATCTGAATGTCTGATGTAGATTTCTTCATTTTGCAGGTAAGGAAATTGAATCCTAAGGAGGTTAAGCAATTTACCTAAGTTTACACAAAACATGGCAAAGCCAAAACTGATCTAAAGAACCCCATTGCTTTTTCCCATTTTATCACTATAACATACTTATTTACTCTGCTTTTAAAATTAAGAATAGGCAGTTAAGATTTAGTTTAATAAATCCAACAGTTTTTTAAAAATGCCTTGTTATGCTCAGTTAAGAGTAAGAGGCAGAAATGAGAAAAAAGAATTGAAACAGTGCTGATGATTATTTGGAGGAACAGGTACACTCATTTATTATTGGCGAAATAACAAGTTTGTACAATCTATTTTTGGAGAGCAGTCTGGCAGTAGAATTACAAAAACAATAGTACACTTTGACTAACCTTTCATTGTTGGCAATGTTCTCTGAAGTGTTATTTAAAAAACAACAGAAAGAAAAAATTTTAAAGCTTTAGTGTATGTAATTGAAAGAAAGAAACAAACAAACTAGTAATGATATAAGTTTCCAACACTGGGGTTAAAGAAACAGTGGTAATATAAAATAATACTATCAGCATTGATGAGGAATGCAAAGCAATCTTTGGATCATAGGTTTAGTGTTAGAGACTACACAAACAAATATGGAAAAACCTTTATGAAAGTTATGCCAGGTTTTTAAAAAGGGTAGAACCAGAAGACTGAAATATTTACTAACTATAACCTTATACTAAAAGTGAATGAGAATAAACAAAAGATTTCTTTTTTTTTAACTAAAGCTTTTTATTTACAATACATATGCATAGGTAATTTTTCAACATTGACCCTTGCAAAACTTTCTGTTCCAAATTTTTCCCTCCTTCCCCTCACTCCCTCCCCTAGATGGCAGGTGGTCTAATATATGTTAAGTATTAAAAGATTTCTGATAGGAACTTTAAAAAGTAATTAAAAAATTGTTAGGCTTTATAGGTTGAGATTCATTTAAGTAAAATGTTAATAGGAAAATTTAACTGGTTATATTGACATTCAACATTTTAAAAAATATATCACTTTAAAAAAAAATAAAGCAGATACAGAAAATAAACACCAGGAATCAGACTTTTATCACATTGCAATCTTGTGGTCTTTTGGGATATTGCTACCAAAAACTTTTAAAGTTTTGTTTCAAGACTTCAAGACCTCAATGAAAATAATATCTCTTTATATTTGTCCCACGAGCCAGATGAAAGTTGAGAGCTGGAGATATTTTATCTCTGATATAAGGTCACAAATTAGTGTCTAATTGCTTAAGGGTAATATTTAAATTAGGGAACATTTGCATTCTTTTAAACCTGTTTTTGTTATTTGCCTTGATATTATTCCTCATATAAATGGGAAGTTATTTCTAAAAATATATATATCAAGAAATATCACTTTGAAAAGTATGTGATCAAATAGTTTTATTTTGGGCACATCAAAAAATATTGACAAACTATTAAATCACTTTCCACATGAAAATTGAAGTCTAATTTGCTGTATTCAGAAAAATGTTGATGGTATGTGTATACCATACACATGTGTATGTTTTTTTTTTTCCCCTTTTAATGAAAGGCTCCATTCCTGAAGAAGATAATGGAAAATTTTATAATACTTGTACAGTATTTGGTCCTGATGGAACTCTCCTGACAAAGCACAGAAAGGTAAAGGATGTGATTAAGTCTTGTTTGTCCTTGTTGGTGGACCTCCTCCATTTTTATCTTTGTATGGCTCATGCTTTGCACATAGAAGATTCTTAACAAATGGTGATTGAGTTTAATTTAAATGCCTACAGGTAAAAATATCTAGTAGTCAGTGAAGTGGAACTGGAGTTCAAAGAGGTAAATTTGGGAATAATACTTTTGGATGTGTTATATGAATATATGGAAGAAGGAAAGATCATTTATGGAGAAAGTATAAAGAAAGAAGAGCTTCTGGAACAGAGACTTGTGGATTATCCATACTTAAAAGGATGAGAGAACAATGATGATTTGTCAGGGAGATTGAGCAGAAATGGTCAGAGAGGCAGGAAGGAGAACTGGAGGAAAACTAACTGACAGAAGTCCAGGTGGGAAGAATCTCTATGAAGAGCGGAAGTCAAAGACAGGAAGGACTGAGGATTTAACCGGGAAGGGAAGATTTAGAATTTTGGAAAGAGAAGTGCCAGAGGTTAGAAGGCAGCTTAGAAAAAGCCAGCAGTTGATAGGCTGCCAGTATCTTAGTCTGATAAAAAAATTTAGTTCAGTTTCAAGAAGCATTTATAAAGTGTCTATGTCATGTTAGGTTGAAGGGCTACAAAATTAAAAGGATGATAGTTCTTTTCTCCTCCAGGTACTTACCTTATACTAGGACTAATTAAATATAGGAAATAATTACAAAGTATATAGGGAACTGGGATAGATAGTGAAGAGAGGGAGAACATTTCAGGATTTGAGACAAGCATTTTAGGAAGGGCTATAAGTTTCAAATAGGAGTTTGCATTTTATTTTAGAGTGAGGGAAAAGCCACTAAAGTTTCTTTAGCAGGAGAATGAAACATTTAGGCCTTTGCTTTAGAAATCTCAGTTGAATAAGAATAGATGTGGAGAGGGGGAATTGAAAACAAGGAGATCTTTCGGTAGCCCAGGAAAGAAGGGATTAGAACTTGAATTGAGGTTGTGGCTGAGTAAATTAAGAGAAAGCTGTAGGTGTAAGAGATGAAGACCTGACAGCTAATTGAGTGTGGAGATGAAATACTTACTTATCCTGAGGTAGAGGCCACGAAAACAAACACAGATTCTTAAACTTGAATTCTACTGGGGGAAAGGATCCAATATGAAAAGATATTCCTGGAAACATTTAAGAAAATCAAAAATGTGTGTGATGGGATGGGCGTGGGAATGGCAGAACTCAGATGAGTGAAAAGTATAAATAATTGAGAATGTCTGTTTGAAAGATATGGAATTTTTCAAGTATGTTTATTTCTCATAGAAAGGAGAAGCAGTGTTTTAGGGAGTTATATCAACAAAGCTGAGGATCTATTTTGTAGATTGTATTTTGTGCTGGGTTGAGAAGTTTTTATTCCAGAGACATTAGAAAGATGCTGAAAATTGTTAAGCAGAGGAGTCATATAGCAGTCCTAGATGGAGATAGCTTTGGCAGCCAGGGAGAGGAGAGCTTGGAAAGGGCATCTGAGATATGTGGTGGAAGAAGAAGAGGACATGAGATGTTAGTGTAAAGAAAGCAGAAATGAGGTTTGGAGGTGAGGAGAAGAAAAGTTGACCGGGTCACAAAATTTGAGAGTGGGAAGCGACCTTATTGGTCATCTACTGAACCCTCATGCATAAGGATTCTCCACTGTAACATACCTGAAAAGTGTCATTGTCTCTGCTTAAACATAGAGCTCATTGCTTTTCCAGGCATCCCATTCCACTTTTGGACAGCTTTGATGACCAGGAAGCTTTTTCTCACCTTCTACCTACATTTGTGGGGGGGGGGGGGGGGAGATGGAAGGGAAACAAATAAAATAAGTCTAATCCCTCCTTCACATGATTGCACTTCAGATAATTGTAGACAGCTAGTCTGTGCGTTTTCTACAGGTTAAACACCCCTACTTCCTTCAACCAATCCTTCTGTGACCTGGACTCATGGCTTCAAAATCAAGGGGTATGGGAGGATGGTGGTGATTTAAAGGGAGGAGTGAGTTTAGGAGTATAATGCATCAGCAGGAATAAAATTTAGGAAGGGCATTGAGGCTGGATATATAGATTTGAGACCCATTTGTGTAAAGACATTACTCAAACTCAGCATTGGTAATAAGATCGAGGAAGAAGCGAATGGAGAGAAAAGTGAGGAGGGATGGAATGTGTGGTATACATATAAACACTTGAGGGCTGGGAATAGCTGATGGTCACACAATGGAGTCTGAGGAGTGGTTTAACAAGTTGGAATCTTCCCAGGAGAGAATAATGCCATAGAAACAAAGGGAAGAAGGAATGAAGAGTTGACCACATCAAAGTTATTAGAAAGATCAAGGAGGAAAAGGACCGAGAAGAAATCATCAGGTTTAGCAGTTAAAGTTTTTGGTAACTTTGGACAAGGTATTTTCAATTAAGGATCCTCATGTATAGTGAGGGGCTGAGAAATGGGTGAGATGCAGAAATAGAAATGAAACAGTTTCTGCCCCAAGGAAGTGTATTTTCAACTGGGAAGGGATGAAGGAACAGTACAACATATGCACAGATAAATAGGAATTATTATCTAAAGTGATGCAAAGTAGTTTGTTTTTTTTCCCCTACTGCAAAGTAAATTCTAGAGAGAGATTGAGAGTGAGAGTTGTGTGAATGTAAATGTGTGGATATTTCATGGTGATCAGAAAAATCCCTGGGTCAGAACAGGCACTGGGACTATGCTTTGAAATGAAGGTAGGCAATAGGAGCTGTGCAGAAGAAGAAAGAAGATTCAATTTGTGGGAGGGCTACTGGTACCAAGGCATCAGAATGGGATATTCTGTGCCCAGGGAAACCTACTAGGTCTGTTAGACAAGAACAGAAAGTAGAAGAAATAGAACTTGGAAGGAAGATGGGAACCAGATTGTGGAGGCCTTTCAGTACTCGGCCAAGGTGTTTACATTGAATTCTAAAGACAAATGTGAACCACTGAAGATTTTTAAAATTTGTGGTAGATTAGAAATAATGCGTTCCTTCAGCCAAGGGGTAAGATCCAGGGGGAGGGATGTTTACAGGATTTTCCCATAATTTCTCATATTCACATGTGTAAAAAACTAATTTTTGAGGACTTGCGAGCATTCCTTGGTAATCATATCAATTATTTTTGAGACAGCTTCACTTGTTTGACATTGATATTCCTGGAAGGATTCGATTCCAAGAATCAGAAACGTTGAGTGCTGGTGACAGTCTCTCCATTTTTGAAACCCGTATGTACCAGAATTAAATGTGCCCTTGACCTTTAGGTTGCTTCTTTCTCACCCACTTGTCAGTGAAGAACAGCAAGTGTCTTGCTTTTCCCTTACGTGGGTTTAGTTCTGATGTGACTCAGTGTTTCTTTTACCTAGTCTGCAAATTTTCCCAACCCTACCCTGGACTATATGAGCTTAGAGTTGGCCTAGTCCAATGCCTTCACTTTACCAATGAGGTCGGCAGACCTAGAGAGAAGTGATTTGCCCAAGAATTACAAAGCTAATAGAGTTATCAACATTTTAACCTAGGTCTTCTTACTCCAAATCCAATCAGATTTTTCCTAACACCAAAATAATATATTTTGCAAAACCTTGTTACAGGTATGTGGATAGTACAGGCAGCCCAGGATAGTAGGGAGAGAACTGGTCTGAGAAGCAGGCAGGCCTGGGTTCAGCTCCTGCTTTACATATACCTGCTTTGTGACACCAGGCAAGTCTCCTGGGGCCCCAAGGTACCCTAAAAGTATGAATGGACCAACAGCTGCTTTCTGGGTTACATTAGGATTTTCCTCTGCCAGTGAAATCACAGGTGTAGAATAAATATATCCAAATAGCCCCATCTAATTTTCCATTTGAGTGGCTGGCACATAGTAATAAGTGCTTCTTGACCAACCATCTGACATATGCTGGGCAGTAGAATAAGTATGGAATGAAAAAATTCCTCAGAGGAACTGGACACTGAGTTGCTTGCCTGCCTGCTGTTTACTCCAGCCTTCCACTGATAGCCAGGAACTCCCTCCAGAAAGGCATAATTTAGGAAAAATGAGGAGAGCAAAATTAAGATCGTTTTGCTCTCTATGTACCATCTCCATTTTTTAACTAAAAGGGCTAAATATTTTCAGATTCTAGTGTAGTCCTGGGAATCTGAGGGCTGTTTTTGTGTCCTTATCCATATGTTCTAAGTTGAATAGATCAGTTAAGCATTTATTCAGTTTTTACTAATGTGCTAAGAATCTTACTAGACATTGACATTACAAATTTAGAAATGAAACAACGCTTGCCCCCTCTGAGCTCATGCTCTTTCAGAAGATTTAGGTTGTCCAGGATTCTGTAGATTAGGGGTTCTTAGCCTTTTTTGTGTCCTGAATCCATTTGGCACTTTGCTGAACTCTGGGCATTGTCTCAGAATGATTTTAAGTGCATAAAATAAAATGAAACCATCATAGAGGAAAATCAATTATACTGAAATGTAATCATCAAAGAATATTAAAAAAAAACAAAAAACAAAAAAACCAAACCCATCTAGGCTGTAGGCTGTAGCTTAAAAGCCCCTGCTGTAAGCCAAGCTGAGTTATATCTAGGTTAAGGAGGACCTGAACCTGGGCTCCAAGTCCTCTTCTCTTGCTGAAAACTTCCTCTCCCCCTCAGTGTCACTGTTGTCATGTTTATTGTTACACTTCCCTTTGCTTAATGACACTGACTTTTTGTCTGTGTCTCTTTCGTCCGAGAAACAGCTTACTGTAAAGTGGGCGTGGGAATTTGCTATGACATTCGATTTGCTGAACTTGCACAAATCTACTCTCAGAGAGGTAAGAACATTTTGTTATCACTATTAAAATACTTAAAAGGCCTTGAGTTTTGGCTTTGGAGTTGGCTAAGTCTGAGTAAGTCCTTGGTCAGTTAATAAGTAGAGGGAAAGCCTTGGATCACTTTGAAATTGGGGAATGGAAATGGATAAGAATCAAGTCATCAAGCACTTATTCAGTACTTGTCATGTGCTGGCCATTGTGCTGAGATTGGGGATAAAAAGAAAGGTGAGGGGCAGCTAGTTGGTTCAGTGGATAGAGCAGGAGGACCCGAGTTCAAATGTGGCCTCAGACATTTAACACTTTCTAGCTGTGTAATCCTGGGCAAGTCACTTAACCTCAATTTCCTCAGCAAAAAAAGAAAGAAAGAAAGGTGCCTTTTCCTGGTCTCGGGGAGCTCACCTTTATAGCATGCTGGACATATATTCATCTAGTTTTTGCCTGAAGATGTTCATCAGCCAAACCACTGCCTCCTTAGGCAGCACATTTCACTCTTGGACATGCCATATTCAAACCTGTGTAATAAATGCATACCTTCAAAATTGGTCTTCCCTGAAACCTGGTTCCTTCCACTCAACAACACTTTTACTTTTCAAAATTTTCCTTGAGCACTTAGTCTAGATCTCTCTTTTGTGACTCAATTATGCTGATCTGTTTTTAGAGTGAACATTCCTGGTAAGCTACTTGAGGACAAGTCATTTTTCATTTCTTTTATTCCTACTACCAATTAGGGAGTCTGAACAAAGGCCCTTAAAAACTACATTTAATTGGAATGGGAAAGGGAATAAACATTTACTGTGTCAGGCACTCTACTAAGGGCTTTCCAGTTATCTCATTTGATCCTCACAGTGACCCTAGGAGATAGGTACTGTTATTATCCCCATTTTACAGTAAAAAAAAACTGAGGCAGAGAGGGCTTAAGTGATTTGCCCAGAGTCACACAGCTAGTAAGTGTCTGAGGCTAGAGTTGAACTTGGTTCTTCTTGACACTAGGCCCAGCTCTTTATCTCCTGAGGCACCAGCTGCCTCAAAAATTGGCATGCATTTATTGAATGTCTATTATGTGCTCAATGCTGTGAACTTTTGGCAGAAATAATGGTAACTGGGTCATTCTTAGTGTCCTTAATGAACTTGTTAGGAGTCACAACCTCATACATCATGAATAGTAAATTCATCTTCTATTGCTTTTGATAGGTTTTGTGTCCACTGCTTGTGTACTGACCCAATTGGTGTTTTCTCAAGGCTTGGTACTGTGAGGAGATCCCGGTGAGGAGCAATGAAGCGTGCTGTGCTGACCTCAGACCAACACCAGATCTTATATCTCTCTCTTTAAGGTTGCCAGCTGCTGGTGTACCCTGGTGCTTTTAATCTGACCACTGGACCAGCACATTGGGAGCTGCTTCAGCGAGGCCGGTAAGATCAGGATCATTTTTAAGAGCTTTTTCCCCTTGAAAAAATTTCTAACTTGGTAGACCGCTGACCCACCATAATGTGATGTCACCAAGGGACCCCCAGCCTGAGCTTGGCTGCAGTGGGCAGATCCTGCAGGGAGTGTTCCTTCTTTTTGGTCCCCATGTGACTGCTCTGCCTCACCCCTGCTGTGCCACTTCCTGGGCTTGGAAACTGGCATCTAGGATCTAGTTTCTTGAGGCATCATGGGATGTGGGACATTTGCCTTGGAATCGGCTACATTCAAATCCCACCTCAGAACATCTACTGTAATTTGGGCAAGTCCTTTAACCCCAGTCTGCTTTAGTTTCCTTATTTGTAAAATTGTAGCAATAACAGCACCTGCTTCACAGGGTCATTGTGAACTTTAGGTGAAATAACATACATAAACATTTTGCAAACTTAAAAATTATTAGAAAAATTTCAGCTATTTTAAAGTATTTTGTTCTTTGGGGAAAATGGATAAAATGTTTTGTGTCCTTTTAGGGACTTGATCTTGACATCTCCCATATCTTCTGTCTACATATTTAATCATGGTTGGGGAACTGATAGCCAACTCTCATTCTTATAATGGTAATGCTTTGAGATGTATTAATAACCTAATTAGATTTTCTTTTTTTTAAGACTTTGCATTTTTAATGGTATTTCAGTTTTCCAAATACATGCAGAGTTTTCAACATTGCCCTTCACAAACCTTGTGTTCCAAATTTTTCTCCCTCTCTTCTCTCCTTTCCCTCCCCAAGACAGCAAGCAATCTGATAGAGATTAAACATGTGCAATTCTTCTAAATATATTTCCATATTCGTCTTGCTGAGTAAAAAAAAAAATCAGATCAAAAAGGAAAAAACACAAAGAAAAAAACAAATAACAACAACAACAAAAATGGGGAAAATAACTATATTTTGATCCAGTTCAATCTCTATCATTCTCCATTTGGGTGGGCAGATGGCACTTTCCATCCCAAGTCTATTGGAATTGCCTTGAATCACTGGATTTCATTAATTCCCTTGAAATCCTTGACCTTTTGTCTTCCAAATTAGTCCAAATTATACTATTTGACCTAATAATTTTATTATTTTTTCTATCTCTATAAAGTAATTTCTTGGCAGTTTGGTATAGTATTAATTAATGGATTAATTTAGGTAGAATTGTCATTTTTATCATATAGCTCGGTCTACCCATTATCATATTATAGTTATTCTCTTGGATGAAATTATCAGTTGTTTCTATGATTTGTTTCACCCACTCATTCTTTTAGGATTAGATTATTTAGTTTCCAATTAATCTTTGGTCTATTTTTCACATAATTTTTTTACACGTAATTTTTATTCCCTCGTGATCTGAAAAGAATGCATTTACTATTTCTGCCTTTCTGCATTTGATTGTGAAGTTTTTATGCCCTAATATGTGTTTTTTTTTTTTTTTTGGTTTTTTTTTGCTGAGGCAATTGGGGTTAAGTGACTTGCCCAGGGTCACATAGCTAGGAAGTGTTAACTGTCTGAGGTCAGATTTGAACTCAGGGCTGGTGCTCTATTCACTGTGCCACCTAGCTGCCCCTTACATGGTCATTTTTTTTTTTAAATTAAAATTTTTATTTGCAAAACATGTATGGGTAATTCTTCAACATTAACCCTTACAAAGCTTTCTCTTGCAAATTCTTCCCCCCTATTCCCCATCCCTCCCCTAGATGGCAGGAAGTCTACTACATGTTAATTATGTTAAAATACTTGACAAATCGAATATATGTATACATATTTCCACACTTAACATTTTTGTGCAAGAAAAATCCTATCTACACGAAAGAAAAATCAGAGAGAGGAAACACAATGCAAGCAAACATCAATAGAGAGCATGAAAATGTTATGTTGTGGTCCACATTTCACATCCCTCTCTCTGGGTGTATATGGCTTTCTTCAGTGAACAATTGGAAGTGGTTTGAAACATTTCATTGTTGAAGAGAGCCATGTCCATCAGAATTGATCGTCATATAGTACTGTGGTTGCCGTGTATAATGATCTCCTGGTTCTGCTCATTTTGCTCAGCATCAGTTCATGCAGGTCTCTCCAGGCCTCTCTGAAATCGTCCTGCTGGTTGTTTCTTATAGAACAATAATATTCCATAACATTCATATACCATAATTTATTCAGCCACTCTCCAATTGATGGGCATCTATTCAGTTTCCAGTTTCTAGCCACTACAAAAAGGGCTGCCACAAACATTCTTGCACATGTGGGTCCCTTTCCTTCCTTTAAGATCTCTTTGGGATATAGGCCCAGTAGAAACACTGCTGGGTCAAAGGGTATGCACAGTTTGATAACTTTTTGAGCATAGCTCCAAATTGCTCTCCAGAATGGTTGGATCCGTTCACAGTTCCACTAACAATGCATCAGTGTCCCAGCCTTCCCACATCCCCTCCAACATTCATCATTATCTTTTCCTGTCATTTTAGCCAATCTGACAGGTGTGTAGTGGTACCTCAGAGTTGTCTTAATTTGCATTTCTCTGATCAATAGTGATTTGGAGCACCTTTTCATATGACTACAAAGTTTTAATTTCATCATCTGAAAATTGCCTGTTCATATCCTTTGACCATTTATCAATTGGAGAATGGCTTGAATTTTTATAAATATGAGACAATTCTCTATATATTTTAGATATGAGACCTTTATCAGAACCCTTAAATGTAAAGATTATTTCCCAATTTATTGCTTCCCTCCTAATCTTGACTGCTTTGGTTTTGTTTGTACAAAAACTTTTTAACTTAATATAGTCAAAATTATCTATCTGGTGTTCAATTAAGAGTTCCAGTTCTTCTTTGGACATAAATTTATTCCATCTCCACAGGTCTGAGAGGTAAACTATACAATGTTCCTCTAATTTATTTATAATATCACTCTTTATATTACATGGTCATTTTTTATATGTGTGCAATTACCACAGAGAAAAAGGTATATTCCGTTCTATGCCCATTCAGATTTCTCCAAAGGTCTATCATACCTAACTTTTCTAAAACTTTATTCATATTCACCTCCTTAATTTCTTTCTTGTTTACTTTGTGGTTAATCTAATTCTGATAGAGGGAGGTTGAGAATCTCCTACTAGTATAGTTTTGCTGTCTATTTTTCCTTTCAACTCAACTAAATTCTCCTCTAGGAATTTGGATGCTTATATCACTTGGTGCATATGTGTTTAGTATTGATATTACTTTATTACCTATGATATCCTTTAGCAAGATTGTAGTCTCCTTCTTCCTCTCTTTTAATTAGATCTATTTTGCTTTTGCTTGATTCTGAGATCAGAATGGCTACCCCTGCTTTTTTTACTTCAGGTGAAGCATAATAAATTCTGTTCCAGCCTTTGACCTGGACTCAGTATATATCTCTCTGCTTCAAATGTGTTTCTTGTAGACAATATGTTATGGGATTCTGGCTTTTAATCCATTATGCTCCACTCCATTTTATGGAGAGTTCATCCCATTCACATTCACAGTTAAGATTACTAACTGTATTTCTTGCCATTTTATTTTTCCAAAGTTATACTTTTTTCTCTCCTTTCATCCTTTCCTCACCAGTCTATTGCTTATGACCATCATATCCTTCAATTTGCCCTCCCTTTTTCCAGCCTCTCCCTTTCTTATTCCTTTCTCTTTCTACCTCTGCTCTCCCTTCTATACACACGCTCTTTTGTTTCCCCATTCCCTTCCTAATACCTTATAAGGTGAGACAGATTTCTATACCAGATTAAGTGTGTATATTATTCTCTCTTTGAGTTAGAGCTGATGAGGTTAAGGGTCAAACAAGGTTCACCTCCCTCCCAGTCCTTCTTTCCTTCAATTGCAATAGGTCTTTTGTGTCTCTTCATGTGATGTAATTTCCCCCAATTATCTCCCTTTCCTATTCTCCTAGTATAGTCTCTTTTTCACCCCTAATTTCTTTTTTTATATCATCACATTAAAATTAAGTTATGGGGGCAGCTATGTGGCACAGTGGATAGAGCACCAGCCCTGAAGTCAGGAAGACCTGAGTTCAAATCTGGTCTCAGATGCTTCCTAGCTGTGTGACCCTGGGCAAGTCACTTAACCCCAATTGCCTCAGCAAAAAAAAAAAAAAAATTAAGTTATACCTATGCCCTCCAAGTATACCTCTTCTAATTGCCCTGACAAAGATAAAATTCTCAAGAGTTACACATATCATCTTCCCATGTATGGATGTAAATATTTTAACCTTTAAAAATTTTTTTTTTCTTCTCTTTTAACCTTCTTATCCTTCTCTTGAGTCTTATAATTGGGGATCAAATTTTCTATTCAGCTCTGGTCTTTTCATCAAAAATGATTGAAAATCCTTATTTCATTGAATGTCTATCTTTCCCCCTGAAAGATTATGCTTATTTGCAAGGTAGTTGATTCTTGGTTGTATTCCCAGTTCCTTTACCTTTCAGAGTATCATATTCCAGGCCCTTGAGTCCTTTTAAGTGGGAGCTGCTAGGTCCTGGGTAATCCTGATTGTGAATTGTTTCTTCCTGGCTACTTGGAGTATTTTCTTCTTGATCTGATAATTCTGGAATTTAGTGACAATAAGGGAGTTTTCATTTTGGGATCTCTTTAAAGGGGTGATTGTTGGATTCTTTCAGTGACTATTTTACCCTCTAGTTCTGGGATATCAAGGAAGTTTTTCTTGGTAATTTCTTGAAAGATATTATCCAAGTTCTTTTTTTCATTGTGGCTTTCAAATAGTCCAATAATTCTTAGATTTTTTTCTTCTGGATCTGTTTCTCAGGTCAGTTTTTTTGATGAGATATTTTACATTTTCTTCCATTTTTTCATTTTTAAAAAAATTTTGTCTGATTTTTGATGTCTCATTGAGTCATTCATTTCCATTTGTCCAAAACTAATTTTTAATGAATTATTTACCTCTTTTTTGCATTTGGCCAATTGTACTTTTAAAGGAATTGTTTTATTTGGTGGATTTTTCACCAGTTGTGTTTTTTTTTTGTTTTGTTTTTATTTTGTTTGCTGAGGCAATTGGGGTTAAGTGATTTGTCCAGGGTCACACAGCTAGGAACTATTAAGTGTCTGAGGCCAGATTTGAACTCAGGTACTCCTGACTTCAGGGTTGGTACTATACCCATTGTACCACCTCACTGCCCCTACACCAATTGTGTTTTTTTAAGGAATTATTTTTTTCCATTTCACCAAATTTATTTTTTAATTTATTCTCTTCAGTCAACTTTTGGCAGAAATAGTGATAACAGGGTCATTCTTAGTGGCCTTCATGAACTTGTCAGGAGTCACAATCTCATACATCATGAAACAATAGAAGATGAGTTCCCTGCCCACAAGCAGTTTACAATCTAATGTTCAGATTGAAATCCATCATTTAGAATTGAGAGAGTTGGGTTTAAATTGCAAATGGTTCCCTTCACTTTTCTATGGGGCACCAAACTGCAGGTTTGCTTTTGATGGGGTTTTGTGTCCACTGCTTGTGCATCCCCCTCCCCCAACTTTCATAATTCTCCTGCAAAGCTCTCATTCCCCCTCACACACCATTTTTTCCTTTTGAACTCTTCCTAGAGAAGCTTTGAAGCCAGTTCATATCCTTCTTTGAGGCTTTATTTGAAAACATTTTGCCTTTGCTGTCCTTTTCTGGGTTTTCTGTCCTGATCTTCCCTATTTCTATAGTAGCTTTCTATAGTCAGAGCTCTTTTTTGCATTTTTGCCCATTTTTAAAGGTTGAGATCTGCTTTTAGGGCTCAAGGGAGATTGTCCCGAGTTTCCTTTGCAGGGTTACAGGGGCTTCTTACTGACTGTGCTGGGGCCTGTTGTGCTACAGGCTTTCCTCCTGAGATAGGTCGGCCTGGCCAAGTTCTGCCTTTTATGGCTTCTGTAATTGTGTTGGATATCTCACAGCTATTCTGCTGATCCCCCAGCCTTCTGAACAAAGACAGAGTAGCCATTGCTTCTGTATTTGGCTAAGAGCCTCCCACTAGATTCCCTGCATTGGGCCTCCTCAAGTTGGTCTGTGTTCCCTCTTGCCCAACAGACTTTCCTGAAGTCTTTCCAAGATATCTTAAGCTGGAAAACTATTACACTCCCAATGTTTGTGGGTTCTGTAACTCCAAAATCCGTTCCGAGGCTTGATCCTGAGGGAAGCTGTGGAGCGCTCAAGCAACATCCTGTCTACTCTCTGCCATCTTGGCTTTGTTCCCTCTAATTAGACTTTCTTGTATTGTGCTTTATAGATTTTGAAGATTTTTTTCCCCCTAACCTGATCATTTTACAGATGAGGAAGTTAAGGCCCAAATTTGCCTCTAGATACATTGTTGATTTCTATATTTTCTAAGTCCCTTTTGTCAGTCACAGTACGGGTATAGGAAGAGAGATAGTGGGAATTGTGGATGGCTGGTGTGTGAGATGGGTTTGGATAGACAGAGACTGCTAAAGAAGCAATAGAGTGTCAGCTCCTGGAAGGCAGGGACTGTTTTACGCTTTATCTTTGTACTTCTAGGTCCTTGTCTGTAGTAGGTACTTATTCCAGCATTTTGGGGCAAAACGTCTTAAATTGTTTTGTGACTCCCTCTGGGGTCTCAAAACTGAATGAGGGGGTCAGAAAATTATGACTTATAAGTAAATATTTGATATGTATACATTTTTAAAATATCCATATAATGTAAACATTTCTCAGGTGAAAAGGGGTCATGAATGGAAAAAGTTTAAGAAGCTCTGGGCTAGGGAATCCGTAGTCTCATAGAGGATTCTCTCAAACTTCACAGATCTAAACTGATCCAAGACTGTCATCTCTATGCTAATAAGGGGTAAGAGAGAGATGTAGTGGTAGCTTTTCTTGAGGTCATGAGGAATGACTGACTACAGGGATAGGTGGTATGCTCCAACAGTACATCAGAGACTAAAAATAAGCTTGAGAAACACAAACATAGCCTGGTATTGGTACTATTGCTCCTGCCCAAAGTCTGATTCATACATGGAGGCTTGCTTCCCCAAAATCGTATTTTGTTCAGTGTTACTTAAAGTCTAGTCATGAAGGCCATGTCTTGTTTACACAGGCAAAGGAAAACATGGCTTTGGCAAGGCTAGGGCAATTATACTGACTTGTCCCCCAGGTGATAATCAGTGATTATTATTGAACATGAAAGTTGATGTGAAGTACATGGGCCATATTGTGAATGTCTGCAATTGTATCAGTTTGTTGTTGCCTCCAGTTCTTCCACATTTTCTCTGGCTTATTTAGCCTCTTGGTCCCCCCCCTTCCATCTTGTTTAGCCAAAAAGGTGCCAGCTGGAGTGCCCTCTGGATTGGAAAGTATTAGCAGTCATTCAACATTTATCAAGTGCCAAGCACTGCTAAGCACAAGTGATACAGAGACAAGTGAGAGTTCCTGCTGCCTTAAGTATTCTAACATAATTATCATGTAGTGGATATCCTGCCATCTAGGGGAGGAGTGGGGAAAAATTTGTAACAGAAAGCTTTGTAAGGGTTAATGTTTAGGAATTACCCATACATATGTTTTGCAAATTAAAAAAAAAAAAAGAGCGAGTTCCTGCTGTCAACAAGCTTACAGTCTAGAGGGGAGACAACATATATAAACATCTGGGGCAGGAAGTTTGCAATATGATCTGATTTCTCATGACGGGACTACTTTTTTTTCTCATCTTTTCTTTCTAGTGCTGTAGACAACCAAGTTTTTGTGGCCACTGCCTCCCCTGCCAGGGATGTGGATTCCTCCTATGTTGCCTGGGGACATAGCACTGTAGTGAGTCCTTGGTAAGTGTCTTTGTTCTGGGTCCTCTGACACTACCTTAGTTTATTGCACTTGTGCTCAGAACACCCAGGAGGAAGAATGCAAGGGAGATCTCATGCTAATGAGGAAAGAGCAATGATTTTAGAGTCAGAGAACCTGAGGTCAAATCCATCTTTTAAACTCTGGGCTTTTGGTTTCTTTCTTTATAAATTAAGGTATGATGAGGTGATCTCAAAGAACCTTTACATTTTTAAATTTAGGATTCTATTTGTTCCTTTGTGATATAATCTCAGGCTAAGAATCCCTTTCAAGTTTTCTCTAGCATTCTGTCAGTTTTATCTGTGCATAGTGGGTGTTTTCATACAGATGGGGTCTGGAGAGCTCCTGTGACATAGTAAGCTTCAGAGGTAGTTCTTCTCTCTTCAGAATCAATACTTTCCACATTGATTCCCATCAGCCCAGTGAAAGGATAATTTTAAGTGGAAAATTTTAATTTTCCTTTTTTTTTAAATTCTTCCTTTCCAAACAGTGAACTATAGAGTTCTAGGAACTATTTTAGTTACTATATTTTAGGAACTATATTAAACATGTGTGTTTAGGAGTGTTTGGGTTATAATGTAAGTCAGATTTTATTAGCCAGGTCAGATGTGCAAGAAAGAATTGTGGAAATCCATTAAGCATTAACCACTGAGAAATAATCATAGAATTTTATGTGGGACAGTCCTTCCTTTGGGTTTTAGCTGTGATTAGAGGCCCTGTGGCACCATGTGCTGATGCCTTTTTGTCACAGCATAGTGAGTGGTCTTGATCCCTGGAGAACTCAGTGAGGAACCCAAAAACTGCAGAGAGACCCTTCAGTCCTGCTCCTATGTCTTATAGGTGAGGGACCTAAGACCATTGGAGTCCAAGTGACTTAACAGGGTCACACATAGCTAAGTGTAAGAAAGGAGATTTCAGACCTGTGCTCTTGCTCTTTCCATTGTATCAGCCAGTTACCCATCTTTGTCTGCCTGCAGAAAATGCTCCCACTATACACATCTTTTTCCTATGTTGGCTCCTTTTACAGGGGAGAAATTCTGGCCCAAGCTGACACCGATGAGACCATTGTGTATGCAAACATAGGTAAGACTTGGTTACTAACTTTCACTGCTACATTATTTTGCTTTTCCAAAGTGACTTAACAATTATGACTTCATTATACTGGTGATGCACTGCCTCCTAGGAAAGACTAGGGGATAGATAGAATCCTAGAAAGTGAGAAGCTGAAGCCATCCAGTCCTACCAACCCACAAGAGACCACCAACCTCACATAGTAACAAGTGGTGATCAATTCCTTCTCTTAGGAAGTAAAGTATTTTCCTGACATCCAGCCTAAGAATAGCCCATGGTACCTTACACTCATTGCTCTTGGTTCTGCCTTCTTGGACTGGACACAATTCCTTCTTCCCTATGACAACCCTTCAGTTTTCACGATGTTGAGACTTCTCTCCTCCCAGTTGAGCAGATTGCGGCATGCAAAAATTTCAGAAATGACCAGTCTGCTGGTTTGTTTCACTTGACTGTACTTGTTAAAAGGAATAGGGCAGGGGCAGGATCTTTGGGAAGTGACAGTAACACAAAAACATTGGCAAAATCCTGAAATACAAACTAACTACTTCCTCGAAAAACTGGTGTGGCACCCCTTGGCTTCTGAGCCTGGGACCTCCTCTGGGAGCCACCAGTAATGAGATGTTGCTCCCAGAAAAGCCCAGAGGAGGCTGTTAGAACAGAACTCTCTCTTCTTGCAGACCTGAAGAAGTTGCTTGAAGTTCGCCAACAAATCCCTGTTCTCAGCCAGAAGAGGGCAGACCTTTATGCTGTGGAGTGGAAAAAGGTCTGAGGAGCCAGGGTTGCTATAGAAGAGGGGCTTCTATGTCCAGATCTTTGAATTCTTTTAAATTTCAGCCTTTTTCAAATGGTGAAGGGTAAAGAAACTAATGAAACAATAGACCAACATACTTGAAATCCTGCAGAAGATTTTTATCATCAGCCTTTAATTTGTCATTGATCTTGCCATGCAGACTGTATGTTAAAAGAGAGAACTATCCTGTGGCAAAAGAGGCTGGGTGTTATTTCTGCCTAATGACAAGCAATGGGGGTGGAGGGGAAGCTTCATTAATACATTAAAAACAGGGAAAAATAAAGTATAGAGATGGGGCAGTTTTGTGATGAGTTAAATTTATGTTTCTTTTCTAAATGTGTTATGTAATAAAAAAAAATTATTTTAGATACCTAAGATGCCATTTCCATTAAAATTAAGAATTCCCCAACCCCTTCTCTATCTTTGTGATTGGTGACCAATCAAGCCTCTAAGATTGGCCAAAATAGTTCTTTGGAGTTTCTACTTAAGTAAATCAAGTATTAGGCTTATCAAACCTGTTTCCTATTAACCTCTTTGATAGTATAAGTTACCTTCCAAAATCTAAGTGAAAGTTGGTAAGAACTTTTAAGAGCCATCCTTGCTTGCAAACTAACATCTAGAGAGGAGAGTTTCTATACAACGTAAATGTGAGCAGTCCTTGTTTAATTATAAAGTGTGAATTAGTACAGTTTCCAAACAACTTTTTAAGAACCCAAATGGCTTTTTTTCATATTTTGTTTTACCTTTTATTTTTTGCAAAAAAAACCCAAAGGCATTGTTTCCTTTCCCATATATTTTAAGTAGCTTTCTTAACTTCAAGTAACAAGAAAAGAAAACTTACCTTTATGTAATCTTTTTCTGGAACTTTTCAAGGAACTAACTCCTATGGACTCATTACAAGATCCTTGAATCTATCTTCCCCCTAATAATATTTTTACCCCTTTCTGTTCAAAGTATTCCAATATCAAAAATTATAGATTCTGTAAAAACCCCCTTTTGTCCTCCACTAGAATAAACATTTCATCCTATTTTACTGGTCATTTTTTCCCCTTGTAGAACTATACTCAATTTTACAAGTTACTCTTGATACTTTTGCCTGAGGAATTTCATTCCATATCTCCTTTAAAATGAGTTGCTAAAGAGCCTGATTTCCTCAGTGTTTTGAGTTTTTTGGCTTGCTTGCAGTATTTTTTTTTTTTAAATCTGGAAACAACTATTCAAAATACGGCATTCCTAGTAGTTTCCATTTTGAGGTTTTTATCAGATTACTGGTAAATTCTCCCTATTTTCACATTGCCTTCTTGTCTAATATTTGAGCAGTTTCCTTTAAATGTTTTAGGTGAAGAGGGATGATGGTGGGAGAGATTAATGATTAACTTTTCTTTTATCTGTTTCTCAGGATCAGTTGTTTTTAGTAATCTATCTTATTTTTGTCCATTTTTTAAAATAATTTTTTTGACTTTAATAATTTGTGTCTTCTGGAAGTTTTTTTATTTGGTTCTGATTCTTATGGATTTTGCTACTGATACAAGTTTCCCCCTTTTCTTCCATTTCCTTTAATGTCACTTTAAACCTCATAAATCATTTCAAGAATTCTAATTATTATTTATCATGGGCTCCCCAACCAACTACCTTTGGGATTTTGTACTAAGTTTGTGTCTTAAGTCTTTTAAAAAATTATTTTTATTCACTTTTGTTGCTGAGGAATTAGTTGAGTTTTGGGTCTGTTCTGAGATCAGGGTAAACTGAGGACTTTTCCTTTGTCCAAGAGATCTTTCTTTAAATGGACTCTCACTTTCCTCAGAAGTCAGAATGAGTTAGGGTTAATTCTTTTTTATCCATGTTTATTTTCCTTCACTATAGATGCCAAAGCCCCCTCTTCTTTTTGTGTCTGGACTTAGTTGAAGTTCTTTCCTTGGAAAGGGCAGACAGAGGATTGATTGTCCTCTTCTGGTAGTTTAAAGGTTTTTTAGGAGAAGGGAAGAAAACATTTTATCCTTACACATATCATTCTTTTCTATAAAAAATAAAGTTAAGAAAAATTTGAATGTAATATTTATTTGGTGAATTTACATGTGAATTCATTTACAAAAGAAAAGTTACAGACAAATGTAGCTTTCAGTGCAGTTTCAAATATTTTAAGAACAGGCAACAGTCCGTGAAGATTTGGAATGATAATATTGAACGGCACATGCGTCATTTTCCTTTGTGTGGTTTTTTTCCTACCCCTCCCCAGGGGGGAGGAAGGGAGAAGAGTAGAAGAAAATGTCAGTGTCAACGAAAATAAGGCCATGCAAATAAAAACCCTTTTAGAGAATCAGAAGAATTTTAAGTTGGGGATAAGCAACCCCTCCTGAAGTCAGCAGTGGTTGTCTTGGAAGGTACATAATTTAAAGACTAAAAATGGAGAGAGAGCCCTTAGATCTGAATTGTCATTATCCTGGCTGTCAAAAATTTTCACTTCCCAATTTGCTACCTTTAGACCCATGACCTCCTAAAGCCAGAAGTTACCCCTACTGTGAAAGAGGAACCAATCTTATAGGTACTAAAAAGGTAGTGTTCATGCCTACAGAGTTTATTTGGTTTCAGAAATATAAGCACCCAGTGAACGCTGACCCTTTGGATAAGCAATCCCCTTACCCTAGGCCCTGTACACTAACAAGATTTTAGTTTCCAAAAAGGATGGCATATACTGTGGTATGCATTATCTAAGGATCAAACTTAAACACTATTCAATAAACACTATTTGATGGCCCATTGCTTAAAAAACAAACAAACGAACCCCCCCCCCCAAAACCCAAGCAACAAAACAGGACACACTACTATTTAAGATTATAACCAAAAAGAACAGTCTAAATAAAATAACTAGGAATTTTAAAAAAAAATGAAGTATGAGTTGCAGATTGAATGAGGATAAAAATGTAAACAGATGGTCAGGTTTCCTAAATTATCAACAAATTCCTAGATATTGGCACTCAAGACCTCACAACAAAGGGCTCACTGAATTAAAATTAACAGCATCTCATACATACTTTTACATAAAAAGTAGTAACTCAGAAAAGGTACCTTTTCTAACTGTTACTGTAACTTGGTGAAACTCAAAACATTTGCCACTTGACATAGTAGGCTCTTGGCAATAACATTTAAGTCTTTAATAAATGCACACTGCTTTACCAAATTTTCTTTACTAGCGATTTTAAATCAAATATTTCTATGTATCACACTCATTCCATTTTTATTTAGATTATATACACAAGCCATCATTTGAATTTCTTTAAAAGGTGTACACCATTAAATCTAGCAGTACCAAGTTCAATAAATAGTATTAAAGCCTTTTAAAAACCCACCTCATCTTACATCTTGAGTGCTCTATTCTCTCAACAGTAGCAATGCTACAGTAGTCATATTCTAAGTCAGCTTCAAAGCAACAGATTTGTTTGTTTCTGCATAGTTTACTATAGCAGTTGCTTTAGATTCGAAGCTATGTTTCTCATCATTTATTACTGTCTCTGGGAAATGATCAAATTGATTGGTAGCTGCCACCAGGTTCTTCTTAGAGTTATGCAGAAGGCAAAGACACTGTGCCTCCTTTCATCATATTAAGGTTCTCTCTCAATTTAGCTTTAAGAAACAAAACAAAAATATCAAAACAAAAACATACTTTTCTCTTTGAAAAACAAATAATCAACCCATAAGGATTAATTGCATATAAAAGAAATCTATTTTATAGCACTCGCCATATTATTTTAAAAATAACATGCTGTAAAATGTTTATATATACACATATATATATACATACACACATAGACATACAGATACATGTGTGTAAGTGTGTGTGTGTATATAATATATATATATATATACACACACACATATATATATAAATATATAAACAAAATCATCCAAAACATAATCACTCCCCTCCTCCCCCCAATGAACCCCCCAAAGTCAGTTTTTATTTGCATGGCCAAAATATCCTTTGTTCCCTTTGCAACATTGTTTTGGATATCCCCTTCCATTGCATTAGGAAATAAGCTTCAACACTGCAAACTTCCTTGAACAGCCACTCCCACAACACCTAAACATTAAACAGATGTAACGAATGACAAACACCACAAACGGAAAAACTTAGTTCCACCATTCACCACGGTCTGTGATCTCATCTGTAGGGCTTGGTTGAAGTGTGGGCAAACATCTAAAAAGAGGGTCATTTTTCCTTTCCCAGCTGTTTTACAATGTAGGAGGTTTTAATCCGTATTTCTTTGCAACTTCTGTCTGAGCATAGGCAGCATCACAAAGTGAATAGAGGTGTGCCATCTCCATTTCAGATTTGGCCAAATTAATTGCCTTATTGAACATGTCAATGGCTTTATCCATGTTTCCCCTGAAAGGACAACAATCAAAGTGAAAACAACAGCATAAATTTTATAACTGTAAAAAAGGAAGAGATAGTAATGTAAGCAAAATGGTATAGACCTGACTACTAAATTAAAAATGAACCATTACTGTTAGTTGCTTTGTATTTGAAACCTTATTAGTAGATATTATTCTGGGCAATACCAAAGGAAGAGGAATGAATTTTTGCTCATGAGATATATTAATTTAATATTAAATTTTTACATAGGAGGCTATTTTACCATCAAAATAAAAAATAGAATCTCTTATCAATCATAAAAACTGTGGCAAATAAATAGTCCAGATTGACAACATTTTTCAGGACTGTAAATTTTAGTTTTTTAAATGGGGTTTAATAGCCATAGTAGTTGTTTCCTTAAAGTATAAGATGAAGTACTCAAGCAAAAGTTCCATTAAAACATCAAAACTTAATTGGTTGTTTAAAGTCAAATAGCATTTGAAGTCACTATTCAAGATTGGTTTATCTTGGGACACATAACTTGAATCTCTATTCAATGAACAGCAAAGTCAGGAACTCAACTTATTCCTCTCTATACAAATTTCACCCACTGTTCCATTAAGTCTGCTACCATTTTGGCTCTGCCTTCAGAACAGAGCATGTTAAAGGAGCATGTGTTTGAGGCCCCTGGCATATCCGTGTATCGCTTCTAGTTGGCCTGTAGATTCTAAGCTTTATAAATTCTGATTTCTGCCTTACCAACCAATATTAAACACTTAACAAGGGAATGTGAGACCACAGAGATTGGCTTGCTAAATGTCACACATCTAATGTGTAGCCTTGATTCATTCTATTATTACCCTGATGTGTTTCTAGCAGACAGAATGCAGAAAAATCTGACCAAGAAAGGTCAGTCCATTTATTATGGGCCTGAGAATGTGTTTGGGAAATGATCCTTATCTTTTACCTAAGTGACTACATATCCTGATTCAAGTATTCACAGAAATGACAATACACTTCTGAAGCATTAGGTTCTTATTACCAATAAAACTAGTTGAACACTACCAGCCCTTATAGAAGAAAGGTACACAAGAAATTAGGAAATTTCAAGCTTAGCTAAATTTGGATTCACATACAAGTGGATTGTTGTATGCCTTTAAAAGAGTGCTGCCCTCCAATTTTCTAGAAATATGCAACAATGTTAATTATTTTTACCTCTGCACTTCAATAGTTCCCATTGTTTCATATGCAAAATCACACTTGTTGTCAATTTCAATGGCTTTGCTAATAAGCTCCAAGCCTTTATCTAGATCTTGCTTCCACTGAAGCTGAAGCAAACTGGAAAAAGGAAAGAAGGTTCAAAGTCAGTGAGGTATTTCCTAAATTATATACCCATCCCAGGCAAAGAACTTGGGAAAGTATAAAATTATTTGAAGAGTCAAAAGTAACACAACAAAAATAAATGGTGCATACAAATTAATGATAAATTTTACAGAGAGTGCTACTAAAATAAGGAGCATGGATGGCATCAACAGGAAAACCTTCCTAGGTGTGGGATTTGAGGCAGGCCCTGAAAACTGGTCACATTGGATGAGGGTAGGGTGGCATGGGAGAGAAACATGAGCAAAGTAAAAAAGGGTTAAGGATGGGAATCAGGGTGGAAGGGCAAGAAGGCTATCTTATCTGGAAACTCACTTTAGAGTATATTAAATCAATATGCTTTCCCTCTGTCAATGTATTTGACTCTTATAGAAATCAATTTAAATGCCTAGAGAGGATAGGGTAGTATTCAAACTGAGTTATAAAAGATCTTCCTTTCTGGGGTCTCTTTCCATTATTTACTCATAAAGAACTCCCATTCCTTTACCAAAGATGTGCCACCAACATTGGGGGATTCATGTCTTCTGATAGATCAACACATTTTGGTGCAGAGGAACTACACGTATAAAAACAACTCTAGGACAAGAGCTAACCAAGAGAAACATTCAGCTAATTCTGGTAACAACAAAAACAACCATCTTTGGTATGGTCATAATTTCATAATGAGCATTTGACATTTTCAGAATCTCTACATAATGTCAACACTGTTACATATATTAAGATTAATCATCAATCATGAAATTTTATTTTCTTCCCATCACTGCCATTTCTCTATAAGAAAGATGTATTAGCTAATGTTTCTGAAAACCAAGTAAGCTTGACAGTAGTGGTGTGTTGAGTGCACTGGTTGAGATACTGGTGTCTGTAGTCAGGAAGACCCATCCTCCTAATATAAATCTGACCTCAGACACTTCCTAGTGTGATCTTGGGCATGTCATTTAACCCCATTTGTCTCATCTGTAAAATGAACTGGAGGAAAGAAATGGAAACCACTCCAGGGTCTTTGTCAAGAAAACTCTAAATGGAATCTTGAAGACTCAGAGAAGACTGAAGAGACTCAACAGCAAAAAGTGGTGGTTTAACAACACTCCCTTGCTTTATTCTTAACTATAGTCATGTATGTGGGAATATATCAATATTAAAATAAGAACGGTTGTTTTATTATTTGTAACACTATGCCCTTCCATCTTTTAAGCGATATCATATTTGAAAATTAATGAAATGTTTAAGTGTTATTTGCTGTGGGAAACTTTGACTTAAAATTTTTATTTTTTTACCCCCATACAAATCAATTAACTATGGAAAAATGGTGAAATGAACAGGAACCACAAAAATACATACCCTTTATGAACATACGTTGTGGCATTGTCTGGTTCCAAGTCAATACATTTATCATACATTTCATCTGCTTTACCAAACTGTTGCTGATCTGTTAGTGCCTGTGAGGTGACATTTCATTGAAATTGAGTAACTTGAGTCACTCAATGCAATTTAAAATTATAATTGCTTAGATATCACTGGCTGGTTCTTTTAATTCTCTACATTTCAATCATTGGTTTCTATGAATTCTCCCTCTATTCCCCCAATCAAGTTGAAACTTGACTACATTCTTCCTTTTGGGTTCAATGTTAAGGTTACACACAAGAGCAATCACAGATTTCATTTGTATCCATAAAAGCAACCAGTTTCAATCACAATTCTGATGGCAAAGTCTTAACCAAAAATGTTTTAAAGTTTTATACTTTAAAAAGGCTTCTACTATGTGCTCTGGCCCTGTGCTAAGCTCTAGCAAAATATAATTTCTACTCTCAAGGAGCTCACATGCAAAATAATATGTAAATCAGACATGCAAATTAAGACTGTAAATGGTCAATATATTATATGACAGGCATTACTAAGTGTAATGGAGAGGAGTAGGGGGAGAGAGATCAGGAAAGCCTTCTTATAGGTGAAATTTTAGTTGGGATTTGAAGGAAGCTAGGATGCAGAGATACACAGGAAAAGCATTCCAGGGATAGGAGACAGCCAGGGAAAACACCTGGGAGTCTAGAAATGGAGGATCTTATTCAAGGAACAGCAAGGAGATCAGTGTCACTGGTTTGCAGAGTATATATGGAAGACTGTATGGCAAAGTTATTGCAGATAAGTGGTCAAAGGATATAACAAACAGTTCTCAAGTAATCACTGCAAGCTAAGAACAATTATATGGAAGAATACTGTAAATCAATAATAGAAGAGAAAAGCAACTATGAGGTTTCAAGTCACAGCCAGCAAATGGTGAAGATGAGAATACAGTAAGTCAATGCTGCTTGAAGGGTTGTGGAAAGAAAGTCACACTAATGTAAATGTTAGTAGAGCTGTGAATTAGTGTAACCGTTTTGGAAGACAATTTGGAATAATACAAATAAAGTGGCTAAAAATATACATAACCTTTGACCCACAGATTCCACTAATATATACTCCAAGAGGTCAACAACAAAAAGTCAAAGCATCATATATTTATTTATAGTAGCACTTTTTGTAGAGAAAAGAGATACCTCTCTACTGTGGAATGAGAAAAAAAGTTGTAGTACATTAATGTAAAGAATTATTTCTGTGGAAAAACAAACAAATACAGAAGTATTTAGAAGACTAATTCAAAATAAAGTAATCAAAGCCAAGAAAATAATACATATATCTATTACATCAATGTAATTGGAAACAACCTCCATGAAACAAAGGTGAAAATTACAAAAATATAAAGAACAAGTATGGCCCCAAGGAAGAGATAAGACAGAACACCTTTCTCTCCTCTAGTCTTAACACCTCTGCAGAGTTGAGAGGTTCACAGATGTGGATTAATACTGCACAGGATGTCAAGATTTTTTGAGGTTTTGATAAGCTTTACTGCTTTATCATCCCTTTTCTTCTTTTTTCAAAATTTCCATTACAAGGATGGCTCTTGGGGATTGGGGAATATGGAGAAAATCTAGGCAATGTAAAAATCAAAAGACAAATAAAAATAAATTTTTTAAAAGAGGTTATGGGGACCTGATCTAAAGTATGGAATGATTGCAGAGAAGGGGATAAGTTGGAAAGATGTGATTGTACAATATGCAAAACATGGCAACTGATATAGGTGAAAGTAAATGAAGGAGGACAATAATGAGGTTCTAACTTTGGGTGACTACAAGAGATACCTGAAATATCCAAAAGGCAGATGGTGATGTGGAACTGCAACTGATGATAAAGATTCGAGTAAACCAATGAGATCAGTAGGAAACAATAAGGAGAGGGCATTGGGGTACACCAATCGCTAAGGTGGAAATGAGGCTAGTTCTCCATGACAAGCTAGCAAAGGAGACTAATACTAAGTGGTTATACAAGTAGGAGAAACAAGAGATAAAACAGATAAAGAACCTCAGAGGTGAGTGTATCTAAGAGGAGGATGGTCAGAGTCAAGAAAGATAGGGACTGAATAAAGCAATATGAGTGTTAATCATTTAAGAAAGTTATTACATGTTACTTGGCTTTTGCAGTAGAAAAGTACTTTTTTTTTTTTTTAAACTGCTATAATATATGGCAGTGATTAAAGGATGATGATTTAATTATTACAAAGTACAAAAAGTAGGAGTTGGGGGTGAGGGGTGAGATACAAGAGTTGTTAGTCACTTAGATAATTTTAGAAACTCAGATCAGGTCTCCAAATTCAACTCAAAATGTTCAAATAAAATGGGTGCTGAGCTGCTAGCTCATATATTTGTAGTCACCTGTATTTTGGAGTAAGCTACTACTTCAAGAGGAAACTAGTGGATAATTTTAAGGTCCAACATATGGTCTACTTCGCCACATCTGAGGACTATTGAGTGCACCTAAAGCAATGTCCCTAAATATTTTTATATCATGGACCTCTTTTCAGAAAAATGTTTTAAATTATTTTAAGGTACATGAGATTACTAAGAAAACCAGTTATACTGAAATAGTTAACAAAATATTTTCCCCAAGTTAAGAAGCCTTGATCTAATGAAGAATAAATTAGCAGTATATATATCCAAACATTACATTACTTAGAGAGAGATTTGATTATTACATCTTTGTATTCTAAATTACCAGAATTCAAGATTTAGTGAAACTCGATTAGAGGATTTTAGTGGGAATTTGTTTAGCACAACTAATTAAATTAACAAGATTAATAAAATGTTTACCATCACTTACCTGGGCATACAATGCATAGCCTTCAGCACATCTTGGAAATTTCTTTATGACATCCTCAAAGCCTTTCATAGCTGCCTGAACTTGTGTAGAATTGTTTCCTGTGTAAGCTTGCCGATACTGTTTTGAAAACAAACAAAATACACAATCAGCAGCTCTGTCAAACTAGGAACCCTCAAATCATGACAGTAAGCAGTAAAAGGACACAAAATGGCATATGCATTCTTTAGAATTTTTAGTTGTATAAAATGTTTTGAGTTCTGACACATTCCAGAGAAATAATCTAGCAAAGAGGATTAGTCGGTGGAATTTTAATATTGACCAGCCCCTCGTTCTAATAATACATCATTTCATTAAGATATTTACTTTCAATAGGAAACAACTGCAGATAAATTGGGAGATTTCCAAGTCTTTGCTACATAACAACATTTTTATTAGTAGTCATTGTCATAATAGTGCTTTTTGAAAAGAGGAAAAATCATAGCCTCATAAAATTACGGAGAAAATTCAATTTTTACTTGTATCCAAAAGTTTATTTAACTATAAAACATATCCATCATTTAAAAGGAATAATTTCTTTTCACACAGGGCCAGCCTCAGAATCAGAGAAAAACGAGTTCAGGACTTGCATAATCACCAAACCTCTTTGGCAGTGTGGGAAAATGAACTAATCACATCTCAGCCAAAAGTTTTCTAATCTAAACACATAAGCCATTAGACTTTTGAAAGGAAAATTTTTATCGATCTGAACATCAACAATCGATAGTATTGTTACTAGAGCAACAAGAGTAAATATACATATGCATATATATACACATATACATACACATACCCTAAGTCAAATGTTTAGAGAATTATTATTAATTAAAGCCTACTGAATGATGAAGCAGAATGCCTTCATTTATGAGAATGGGAGCATAGTTCTAGAGGTAAAAGGGCCTTCTAGTGCACCTAATCCAGGGTTTTCATTTTACAGCTGAGGAACCCAGGGCCCAAGGTTAAGTGATTCACTGAAAGTCACAAAGCCAATCAATATTATTGGCAGGATATAGGATCATGGGATATTAACTATGGTCCTGAGCTTGGCAGGATCAAACATCTTTAAGATGAAGAATAATAAAAATATCAAAGTACTGGTATACATAATAGTCCTTAATAAAACTTTTTTCATACACACCCCTTATAAAACAATGACAAATTAAATAGAGAAACAAAATCAATTTCAGTAACATTTATACTTAAGGAAGAAACGCATACCAATGCAAAACACTTCTGAGCTTGGGCTAGGGCAGAATCAGGTCGTAATCTAATACATTCATCAAAGTCTGCTACTGCTTCTTCAACCTGATCAAGAAGGATCTTTAACTAAGGAAAGAAAAATAAAATTAATTCTCATTCCCAAATTATTTTGTAAAAAGTAAGCACTAGCACCATTGTGGAAAAAATGCATTTTGTGCAAGACTCATTACTAGCACAATGCTGAACAATACTAAAATACTAGTTGAATATGTGCTATTAGGAAAATTACTAGAAAGAGAAGTTAGCATTTTTTGCCCTTTAATTTTTTTCCCTAATTAAACCTCTTTTTCTCTCTCTTTTTTTAAATTAAAGCTTTTTTATTAACATAACATATGTATAGGTAGTACTTCAACAAAACCTCTTTCTCTAAGTAGAAATGTGATAAAATACAATTGAAAAGTTTCCATTAAAATAGTGTTTTAAACCATAGGTAACCATTCAACAAAATGAGTCATCACCAAAAATACTCTCCCTTCTCCCAAGAAACTAAATAAATAGGCAATAACATTCTTAACATTTACACCAATTTCCCTTTTGATCCATATGTGATTTTGGCTAATTCCTTCCTATTGAATAAGATTTATTTTTTAAATTAAAGAAATCTGAAATTTTCTACTCCACAAGCAACAGAAAAATCTGTTCATCCTAACATGCAGTTTTGTTCCTGGAAACAATCATGTAATAATAATAATAATAACAATAATAATAATAATAATAATAAAATATGAAAATAACTGAGACTGAATGCCTAACCAAAGTCTTCAAAGGAATCTGATATGAAAACAATATCAGAAAATTAATACAATAGCTACAAAATTCAAGTGCTTTATTAAAAAAAAAATAGAACATATTTCTTGTCCTATGAAACTGGCCTAATGTGTACTACAGTTCTGTAGATGATCAGTTATAGAGGAAAATCCAGAGTACATAAAAAACATAAAAAGCTTTAGGTTAATAGTTGTAATGTTTGTCCTAATATACACACAAAACTATTCTGCTCTGGCAACTTAATAAATTTATGGTGCTCATGTTAAAGTAAAGGCATATATATTTGGCTTCACCTTCCTTCTTCCAGACAGAAGGATCATAATAGATCCAGAGCTGAAAGGAATTGCAGGTCATCTAATCTTATCCTTACATTTTATAGAAGAGGGAAACAGATCTTAAGAGGTGAAGAAGGTTTTCAGTTTCTTAAAAGTTACAAGTATAGCTGTGTATAATATCCCAAATAAAGCTCTCTGCTTATTTACTATTTCTAAAAACCCAATACTTTATACTGCATTAGAAAGCAATAGTAATCTTAGTCATTAGTGTCTACTTCTTTAACAACAATAAAAAGTACCAAATAAGGGGACAGACCTAAGATTGGCTTGGTGTCATGACTATGGGACTACATCCCTAACTCTTTTGATTCTGAAAGCTTTGTTGATACGAGAGGCAAACACAGATATATAAACAAATGAGGCATCATAAATTAAGATATTAGTAAAAACAAAAAACAAAAATCTCTAGAAAATGTAAAATCATTTCCCAAAGTCAGAATGTTAAGGAGAAAATTGTGTTTACCTGTCCTCGGTGGTGGTATACATCTGCATTTTGGGGATCAATATCAGCAGCCATGTTAAAATCCTGAGTAGAGAGCAAAGGCTGCTGTTGTTGCATATACATGCTGCCTCTTTTAATCAGGGCATTTGCACGAAGCTGTAGATTCAAATAAATTAAAGATTTAAAATATCCAGTCAGTGTTACCAACACCATTCTTTGAACTCTTAATACTACTCTTTCTTACTCTACTTATTACATTTTACATTGTATCATAGCTATCTGTTCACAGTTCTCTCTTCCCTTACACTGTAAAGTCTAATGGTCACTGGATAGAAGCTTCCTAGCTTCAGAAAGCCTCAGGAACATCAGGGTTCAAAGTCCCACTTCTCACAACTTTCTGGTTATGTGCCTCTGGCAAGTCAATGAACTTTCTAGAATCCCAGGAAGCACTTCAACTTCAGATAAATTGCTACTGGGAGTAGAAGAGTGAATTTCTACTGGAATCCCCTTCCCTCCTGATGAATCACAGCAGTTCTAGTTCCAAATCCTATTCTAAAACACTGAACTGTAAACTCTTTGGAAACATGGCTTCTAATGAACACATATCAATTTCTTTCTCAAAACTAGTTAAACATCTCATCATCTTATTGGTCAGTTAACATCAGACAAAAAGTAAGCACTTATATATCTGGGTATTTTCTCCTAGAGAATTTACTACTTAAGTAGCTTACAAGCTAATGCTGATCAATACCAACAATAAATATCCTTTCTTTTCAGCTTTTCAGAAGAACCATCCCAGGGATTAATCATTTTATAAAGAACCTGAAGCATTGGAAGCTTAAATAAATTACCCAAGTTACTAACCAGTGGTAAAGTGCCCCCCTATCTCCTCCCCTTGCAAATTGAAGTAACTTTTCTGCATTAAATATCCTAAAACTAATATGTTGAAATTTATACATTGGAAAGCCCTTCTAAACTTGTGTTACTGGGTCATTTATTACCCAAAAGGGTCTCCCAAAAAAAGAAAAGCAACCAAATCTGCTATATAGATCCCTATTTTCTTTTGTCACCTCTATGCATACAGAATGACTGGGGAAGAAAACTGATACCACCCTGTAGCAGAATAAAAGAAAACCTTCCTGGGAAAAAAAAAACACTGATATTTTGTTTCATTCCATTCATCCCAACATTACTGGAGGATTTTACTTCTAGAATAAAGAAATATCCTTATAATGAATGTTTGAGACACTATACAAACAAGGGCAGCTAAGTAGAATTAGAGTCAGGAAGACTCAGGCTTCAGACACTTTACAGTTGTATGATCCTAGGCAAATCACTTAACTGCCTCAGTTTTCTCATTATTATGAGTTCAAATTTAGCCTCAGGCATTTGTGTGTGGCCCTGGGCGAGTCATTTAACCCTGTTTGCCTCATCTGTTAAATAAATAAACAAACAAATAAACAGAAATGGCAAACTACTCTAGCAGCTTTGCCAAGAAAATCCCAAATGGGGTCAAGAGCCAGTCAAGATTAAAAAAACAACTAAACAAGATGAGCACTATTACAAAGCAAACTTTTAAACTGTACTATGATATATCAAATAGGGGTGGGGGAAAGGAATGGACAAAGAAGAATCACTTTACTTACCTTCACATTAGCATCTTCCATGCTGATGACCTCATCTAAATCAGGCTTAGCTGCATTGGCATTGCCAATAAGCAAGTAGAAGGTGGCTCGTAGCAACAAGGCTTCAGCTGTGTATTTACCTCGTGCATCTATTTCTTTTGTGCACTCGCTTATGATCTTATCATAGTTTTCTTCTTCCATATACTGCTTGGCCTTTAAATATCCAGAGCTGGAAATAAATGTCAATAGAGAGAATTATTCTTTAATTACAGACTTATATCTGGCCATAATCAGTTTGTGTGGTAATAAACAAATGACAAGACACCCTCTGTATAAGGAAGACCAAATAATTAGTTGTTGCCTCCAAATGGAACGGGTTATTTTGGGTCATTAGAAACAGCTGATGCAGAAGATTTTTAGGGATGTATGAAGAAAATGCTATAGACAGGAAGTTAGACTATGTTCTTGAAAGTCCTTTCAACTATTAAGATTCTAGAGTAAGTATATTTGCTTACGAGACACTGCATTATGAATACATGAAGACTTTCTAAGGAATCTTAAATTTTAAAACAATTTTGTCTTATAAATTCTATAATAATTTTCATTTTTAAATATACTTATTATCAATGTCAATCTAATCTCCAGTCATTCTTGCTTTCAGCTCTGTTCTAAATTACCTAGATGAAAGGAATATGAACAACTACGAATTTTCCCACACAGTTCCATCAAAAAAACCCTTATTCGTGATGCTGGGCCCTTAAATCAATGCTCATTCTCACAGATGTTTTAATGTACTCAAGACACAATCCATTTCTCAAGATAAAAAGTGAATTATCTTGAGTTGAATTTGGAAGTGTCTGCTAAGAAGTGATTAACAAAATTTCAAAGAAAAAAACACATTCCTGCCCAGTAAGGGAGGCTAAATTGTTACAATGGAAAAAATACTGAGAATTAGAGTATCTGGATTTGAAACCAGCTGATGAAGCTTACTAGGTACCATTAATGGGACCTTGTACAGTTTATTTCATCTTTGGGTCTCACTTTCCTCATCTGTAAAATGAAGATCTGAATTCAAATTTGGCCCAAGACACTTTTTAATTGTATGACTTTGGGCAAGTCACTTAACCTCAATTTCATTATCTGTAAAATGGGGATAATCATAGCCCCTATCTCTCAGGGTTGTTAGGAGGAGCAAATGAAATACTTTTAAAATACTTGGCACACTGCACCTGGTTCACAGTAAGCAACCCTGAGAGATAGAGGCTATGATTATCCCCATTTTACAGATGACAAAATTGAGGATAACTGACTTGCCCAAATCTTGTTAGATTAATATTTCTTTTGAGAGACCACAAGGCACTGTCTCAAAAGATATCAGCAGTTTACCTAATATTTAGAGGCTGAAATATGGTTAAAAAAACAAACAAGTAAACAAAAACAAACCGCAGGCTTTGGCACACTTACTTTTCTCTTACTTCTAATGCTTCTCCTTCCTTATCTTTATCTTCATCAGACTTCTCTCCTTTAAGCATAGGCTGAGAGATGATGTCATCAGTGAAGGAACTAAAGTAAGATTTAATGAACTGTGGAGATGGCATCAGAGGTTCACGATTCTGCAATTTAATTATATGATGAAATGTTAAAATGGGAAATAAATACATGTACATTTTTAGGATATAGAAAAAGAAAATTCAAACTACTTTTTCAAATATATTGATAGAAGTGCATGTAAATCCAAATTAAAGCACATTCAATGTGATTTTTTACTTCTACATTTTCTCAGAATAAGTTTTTGCTGTGTGAATTACTTATTCATATGTAAATTTAAGTAAAAAAACATGTCCTTTCCATTAATGCTTACAGAAAACTAAAAAGGACAAAGTTCTCTTATCTGAAGGAATCAAGTTATTTCTACTTTTGAATGTAGTTTTACTGCTTTGGAAATTTGGCTAACTACACTCACTCCCAATGTAGATAATATGCATCATCCAATTCTTTACTTCTGCCATTCTTGTCTATATTCTAATGATTTTTCCATACATGATCTACCCAATAAGCTTTGGGGTTCCCCAACATGGTATCTTGAATATAGCAAGCCCTTAATGCCCTAAACCACAGTTAATACATAAGTCGGATTATTAAGGATCATACTGATATAAAACAGAATTCTAAAGTATAAGTTCTATACCAATTTCTGTTGTGGTTTTTAATCATTAAATCTTGTGAATACTTGGTCAATAAGCATTTTTTAAAGCCTACTCTATACCAGGTACTGTATAAAGAGCTGGATGGCTATAGACACAAAAGTGAAACATTATACTGGGAAAAGCAACACATAGACAAAAATGCAAAAGATATACAAAGTAACAAAGAATGGGGGAAAGAGGATTAGGGAGAAGAGGGCAGGCAATAAATAAGGTCAACTGTGGTGGAACTAAGGAGTCTAAGTGGCCAAGTTGAAGCTGAGCATTCTAGATATAAGACAAGCCTATTAAAAGGCAGAGACAGGCAAAGGATACAAACAATTTTCAGAGAAAGAAATTAAAGCTATTTATAGTCATATGTAAAATGCTCTAAATCAGTATTGATTAGAAAAATACAAATTAAGACAACTCTGAGGTACTACTTTATAACTTTCAAATTGGAAAAGATAATAATAAATATGAGAGGAGATACGGGAAAACTGGGACAACTAATGCACTGTTGGTAGGATTGTGAAATGGTCCAACCATTCTTAAGAACAATTTGGAACTATGCCCAAAACTTCAGCTATCAAGGTATGCATATCAGTCTTTGATCCAGCAGTGCCACTATTGGGCTGACATTCCAAAGAGGTCATAAAAGAATAAAAAGGACCTACATGTGTAAAAATGTTTGTAGCCACCTCCTCCTTTGTAAAAGACCTGGAAATTGAGTGGATAAGTAAGTAAACTAGTACTTACTAACTAATAAGATTCTGCAGCAAGATTTGAACTCAGATATTCTTGGCTTTAAGTCCTGAGCTCTAATCAGTTTACATGACTCAGTTGTCTAGTTAGCTTTACATCACATTAAAAAAAATGTTTAAAAACAAACAAACAAACAAAAACAAAAAAAAACAAAAAAACACGTTTATGCTACAGACTCATTTTCCCAAACTTTTTAGAAATCAAGTTAGAAGGCAGGGAACATCAAAACCACGGAAAACTTCAACCATCCAGCTACCAAAACAAAATGATCAGTCACATGAAAGAACTATACAATCCAATCTAATTCCAATTTTAGATCTTCATTCCTGACATATATAGACCTGAGCTGATTCTTCCACACATTTATTGAATAATCTTTCAGAACAAAAACAGAGTTTACCTTGTATTTCTCTTTGGCCTTTTCTTTTCCAAGAAGCTTAAGAACTTTATCGGCTAACAACATGCTTTGTTGGTTCTGGAAGCCTTCTAAAATACAAACTGCTGTAACATCTAGGAACAAAAAGAACAACAGGTATCCTTATCTATTAAACTATCATGACAACTGAAATACCACCATCAACTTTACAATGAAAAGAAAAATTTAAAAATAGCAATGAACTTTCGGGAATGGTCACTTAAACTGAGAAATCAATCCCTACAAATCTTAATTAATTATATCCTATAGCTAAATAGGAAACAATGAAGACTTATGAACTGCTTTTCAAAGTACTCCACAACCAGTACGGCCAACTTCCTTCATGTTGGGCCTCACCTGTCAAATTAGAGGATTGGACTAGATGAGGGGTTCTTAACCAGGAGTCCATGCATAGATTTCAGGGTGTCTGTGAACTTGGATGAGAAAAAAAAAATCACATCTTTATTTCAACATAATTGGTTTCCTTTACAATATTATGTATTTTATGCAGTTTAAAACATTATTCTGAGAAGGGCTCCATAAAGTTTCATTTGCCTACAAAAGAAGATCCAAATCCCTTGACTAGAAAGGATCCTTATTCTATGAATAATTTATGGATTAGAGGAGGAGTTTTGTGTGTGTGTGTGTGTGAGAGAGAGAGAGAGAGAAAAAAAAAAAGAGAGAGAGAGAAAGAGGGAGAAGGAGAGGGAGAGAGAAGGAGAGAAACAGAGACACACCTCTGTGGAAGTCTGGACTCCTCAGAATGTCCTTAAATGGATAAAGAACATAGAATTACAAAGGAAACCAATTGTACTAAAACAAAGATGTAAATTTTCCCCTTATCTAAATTCCCAGAATACCTGAAATCTACATATGGACTATAAGGGAGTTGTACATATGGACTACAAGTGGATCCCAGGTTAAGATTCACTGGATATTTTCTTTCTAGATAGATAACAAGCTATCACTTGCACATTAGCTAACATGGCCCAAATCACAAACTCACTGATTCTCATACTTTTCACTATTTCACATTTTTATAACATCTAAGTCAATATGTTCAATTTTTCATACTAATTTTTGCCAGCCCTAGTGAGCTTCTGTTGATTTTTACCTCCTTCCTGACAATCTTTTTAAAAATTTATATGTGGTTCAATATTTCTAAAATCCAGAAGAAATGAAGCAAAAATTCAGATCTATATAAGGAAGAAAAAGCTAATAATCTGGTAATAGGGACTTTTTAATCTACAGCAGTTTAATAAACAAATACAAAGATACACTCACCTTCTAAACACTCTTTCTTATTGTCTAATTTTTCATGGGCTTTTGCACGTCTAAAGAGAGCTTTCACATATCTGGGATTAAGCTCAACAGCTTTTGTACAATCTTGCGCCACCTCTTTCCACTTTTGCTGCAATTTAAAGCAAAAACACCATCCCAAAGGAATAAACTTTTGACAAAGTACCAACTTTGATTTCATCAAGTTACAAAAAAAGACAAAAAACCTATTTTAAGTACATTAGTCTGGAAATAATCCACAAAGGATTAAATCAATTTACTGGATTTGAGTAAATAGGAATAAACTAAATTTCCATTTAATTGATACAATATCATAAATTAATAGAAAAAAAGTTCAGGACATACCAATTGTTCAAATGCAGCAGCTCTGTTCTGATAAAATGTAGAAAGGTCAGCTTTTTTCTCTGTAGGGCACAAACTGATGGCCTCTGTATAGCACTGAATGGCTTGTTCATACTTTCCTGCTTTAAAATACTTGTTGCCTTTGTTCTTGGCTGCTTGGGCTCTATCAAGAGGGCTCTGTAAAGGAGAAGATAATTAACATCCATCATATAACTGAAACAATCTTAGATCCATAGTAACCAATGACATGGTTTTATATGTGCCCAGTAATGTAACTATTGAGTAGATATAATAAAGATCATCTTAACAATGAATAACCCTCATTTCTATAATTGTACCAGTGAGCAAAATTTTAAAATCTCCAATTAAATACAAAACATGAAAAAGTAACCATAATAAAATAGATTCAGAAATATAATGACAGAATCTCAGAACTGAAGCTTTCAGAGAAAAAGCAAGTTTTCCTGTTTTCTTTTATATCTTCCCATGCTACTGAATGAGAAGTACCAGTATGAAGGCCATCCAATCTTGAAACCCTTGACATAAACTGTCAACTCATATTACAATAATTCATTATGTATTCAACAGATGTCTCCCTAACTGGTACAAACTATATAATTACAGCTATTTTAATGGAAAAATTATATTTAATAAGTCTCTAAATTAATACATTTCAAATCCCACTTCTGTTCCATATATGTATTAATACTGCAATGTGCCAATGAATGAAATCCCAAATTCTGCTACTTATGACCTATGTGACTTTGAGGTCAACTTTAAAACAATGAGCCTATGAATTTCAATTAGTCTTAGATATTAAAAGGGAAAAGAGATCAGTTTTGCATCTTTCCTTGTAAATTAATAAAATTCAATAGAAAAGTTATGACTGCATCAAAAGATTAAAAACCAGAAGCAATCAGCATTTAAAAATGGAAGCCTGTTTCTTGCACTATTACTAATTTATCATCTTGCTATATGACAGATTCTTTTATTAAAGAGAAATATAACAACTAGAAGAGAGAGAATTAGACAAAAAGTCCATTTCTGGTCATGGTCTGTGTGCTTCAAGTGCTCAGTTTATGACACTTATCGGCTCAAAAACAGTATATCATCTTAACTTAGTAGAACTCAGTGGTATAGAAATCAATCTTTCCAAGTCCCAGGTGATAGTCTTCTTCCTATAAAAATATCATATAATCCAACCTGTTTATCAATACTATCTGCCCATGAGCTTAAAGTAAATTGCACAAAGCATACCTGAGCTCTATGTAGCCAATATAAAAAAGCCAGTCCTAATCTCTTTAAAGAATTGATCTAAATAATGTTGCAGGGAAATTGGCACCAGAGCAAGATTAGTCTTATAACCCAGATCATCTCTATCATCCTCTTTTCTACTGCCTTTGCCTGGTAAAAATCCTTACTATTACCTAAGGGGAAAAAAAAGATTCTTCTACATATGAACTGTGTTGGACTTCTTTGATCACTCATAAACATTATGCTTTTCCATTCCTGTAATACTATAATCTTCCTTCTCTATTTGAGCCTCACATAGCACTGTGTACCTCTTAAACATTTTATTATTCAACTTTTCTGTGTGTGCATCCATTCTGGAGAGCTAAGTTCCATGAATGTTGGACACTTATCTTACCTAAAATTTTTAATTTTGCCAGTGCTAGCATAAAACCTTAATTAAAAAAAAATGAATTCAACTCCTTAACAAGGAATTTCTGAGCATTTAAAATTTTTAAAACATATTTACTATCTGAAACCAAGTCTATGTTTTTTGCATACACAACAAAATTCTCACTGGCAGCAAAGAAAAACAGAAGCACTTGTGTGTGCCTAAAAATACTTTTAGAAGAGCTGAGCCATTAACTTCAAATGCCCAATGACAATAAGCAATTTATTCACAAATCAGCAGTAACCTGCAAATCTATGGAACACCACAATCATGAAAGAATCAAAACTGTGGGTAACATAAATAGCAATGGAGAGATACATAATGGAGGCAGGTGGGCTTTATCTTGGTTAACAAAGAATTTACTAATCCATCCTGGAAAAGAAGTGGATCAGGGAATTAAGATTAAAAACTAAAATAGGGGCAGTATTTGGAGAGGGGCTATGGGTATACTGAGCCAGTAGTTAAGTAAACTATTAGATAATGGCTAGTTAAAATGACAAATGGACATTTAAAAAAAATAAATATACTAAGGATTGAGAGAGTGCTAAGAGGAAGATCATTCAAAAACTTTGTCAAATCAGACTGATTTAAGTTTTAATTTAATAGCTGTAATAGGTTTGTGTATTTGGGAAAGTAGTTTTATATTTGGGAAACTGCATCAAACATACTAATTTAAGTTAATAGGCTGCCTATTGGACAAGAGTCATGGATTGTTCTCTTCTAGGCTACAACTCATGGGGGGGGGGAACAAAACCCCAAAATTAAAAAAAAAAGAAAAGAAAAGGCTATGAAAGGAGTATGACCCAGGAAACATAAGGAAACTTTAAGTTATTCATATGCTAAGAATAAGAAATAACTAGTTAATGAATAGCTGAAACACTAAATTAATACCTATGGAATGTTAAAGACCTAAGAGAGTGGAGAGGATGCCAAGAATTGTGCTCTATGAGAGAAGATGGGGATAAATTGCTATATGCCCTAATGGAGATGATTATTTTTTTTAGCAATTAGACCAAGTCAAGTTATGAAGAATTCCCCCCTTCCCCCATAGGAACTTTACTAGGTGGTTCTTGCAATTAAAACAACAACAACAACAAAAAACCCCAGGCAATTCTTATCTTCAATGAACTTATCTAAAATGGTTTCTCCATGTATTTTTTTATTTATTTTTTTATTTTTGCTTTTTGCTGAGGCAAATGGGGTTAAGTGACTTGCCCAGGTCACACAGCTAGGGAATGTTAAGTGTCTGAGACCAGATTTGAACCCAGGTCCTCCTGACTTCAGGGCTGGTGCTCTATCCACTACGCCACCTAGCTGCCCCTCCATGTATTTTTTTAAAAGAAGTTTCCAGATTTTTTAAACTAATGTGTTGTTCAAAATATAGGCTAAGCAAAAAAAAAAAAAAAAAAAAAAAAAAAAAAGACACAAACTATAAAGTCAGCTTTCAAAATGACTATTAGTTTGTATTTTGTTTAGCTTTTAAATATTTAACTAAAATGATAAAAAAAAAAACACTAAAGAAAACAGGAAACTTCTCCATTTTCCTGAAAAAAATTTTCAATGTTCTTTAATCTGTAAATGAGATTTTTTTTTAAAAAGCTAAGTACTAATCTCTATGTAGAGTATAATTTTTCAATAAAGATTATTAAAATGTCTAAGTTTAGTATATGATCTATCTAAGAACTGGTGTTAACAGCAAAAGCCACCTTGTGGCTTGAATTTACTTAAATTAGGCTGTTATTTTCACTTGCTTTCAATTTTTTTCAACATGGCTCTTCAAGTCAATGGAGTACTAAGGTATAGAATAGCAACCTGAATCCCCCCCCTTTTTTTTCTATATTCTTTTTTCTATAATAACTATCCCCAAATCTACATACCTATATCAGTCTCTCCAATTCTACCAGGATGTCATTTTATTACCTTAAATTCTAAATATTAAAAAATGAACTCATCTCCAGGAAAAGAGAAATCTGTCCCTTCTCTCAAATTTCATACTTCTACTGATGGAAATAACACTCTGCCATTTAGAAATAATCAAGTACTTGTAAACTCTTCCTTCTCTCCCTGCAGTCAACTAATTAGGTTGCCAATCCTGTTAATTCTAATCTCCACAACATCCTATTAATGAACAAATATTTATTAAGTACCAGAATCTTGAGATGCATTATGGGGATAAAATCAAAAAAATGAAATAAATCATGTTTTTTATATTCTCTTAGTTGGGCCAACATATGTACAAGTATTTGGAGAATACATAGTACAAGTACAAAATAAAGGCAAGGAAATTTGGGAGTGCATATATGCCCTTGTAGAGTACCAAAAAAAGTTTCTTCCTGGGGAAAGTAGTATTTGATGTGTATCTGGAAGGAAAAGAGGGACTCCATGGAGTAGAAAATGAGGAAAGAGAGTATTTCGGATTGGGGGAGAGGTCACCATAGAGCATAAAGTCATAAAGGAGATGCCATTATGAATAAGCATTGATTATACCAAGCCCAGACTATATGAATACAAAGCCAAGATAGTTTTTGTCCTTAAGGAATATGTATCTAGTTGAAAAGATAATATATAAAAGGGAGTGGCAGTCAGGTAAGAAACACTTTTGGCAATGGGAAAATTATAGGGACATAGAGCAGAATCATAGAAGAGATTGCCAAACTCCATTGATATAGCACCAGTATAAATTTGCATGGTTCATATTTGATTTGATCATAGTTCATGATTTCTGAAAGTAAAGAGAAAACTGTACTAGATGGCTAAAATATAGGAAGTAAAGTGAAGCATGGCAAAGTGGAGTAAAATACAATGTATGATACTGAAAAGGCAGGTCAGGACCAAGCAGTGAATGTTTTAAACTTCACAAGTTTATATTTAATCCTTAAGCATGGGTTCTTAAAACTTAGGGTCCATGAACTTCTTTTCAAAAGCAATAAAACCAGAAATATTTTTAATAAATTTATTTTAATATAATTGGTTTCCTTTGGAATCCTTTGTATTTTATTTTATGTATTTAAAAACAGTCTGAGTAAGAGGCCTGGAGAGACTTGCATGAACTGATGCTGAGTGAAACGAGCAGAACCAGGAGATCATTATTCATGGCAACAATACTATATGATGATCAATTCTGATGGACATGGCTCTCTGCAACAATGAAATGTTTCAAACCAGTTCCAATTGTTGAATGAAGAAAGCCATATATACCCAGAGAGAAGGATATGAACATTGTACCACAACATATCATTTCCATGATCTCTATCGATGTTTGCTTGCATTGGGTTTCCTTTCTCAGATATTTTTTGTTCACGTAGATAGGATTGTTCTTGCACAGCAAGATTGAGTATGGAAATATGTATACATATATTCGACTTGTCAAGTATTTTAATATAATTAACATGTAGTGGACTTCCTGCCATCTAGGGGAGGGGACTGGGGGGAAGAATCTGTAACGGAAAGCTTTGTTAAGGATCAATGTTGAGGAACTACTCATACATATGTTATGCAAATAAAAAGCTTTAATTAAAAAAAATAAACAGTCTGAGTAGAGGCCCAGATCTCACTAGATTGCCAAAGGGTCCATAACACACACACACAAATGAGTTTTAAAGGTTTCCTGCCTGGGAGGAAATAGAAAGGCACTGAAATTTATTAAATAGGAGATCTAACATCAGACCTGCAACTAAAACAAAAAGTAACAAAACAAAAATTACTACCCTTAAGGAAATTACTTAGGCAGCTGTGTGGAAGTTGGACTAGTGGGAAGAAGCTTGAGGCAAGGAGATCAATTAGGAAATTATTAAATGGTCCAGGGTGAGTAGTGAGAAAGGGGCATGTGTAAAAGAAGCCTGCCTGTATTTAGTGACTTACTGGATATAATGTAGGATGTGAGAGATTCAAGAATACTGCCTACATTGGGAATCTGGGATACCTTGTTTCCACAGCAACAGGGAATTTCAAGAAAAGGAATGGATTGTTTTTAACGGGGATGGGGGAAGGAAGAAAATTAAATTTTTTTATGGACATGTTTAGATTGAAATTCAATAAGGGAACTAGTTATGTGAGAATGAAGTTAGGAAAGAGACTGGAGTTGGCTGCCTATATAGATATGGTAATGGAAAGAGTTTATAATGCTAAAAGAATTAATGAAGTCACTGACAGCCAGAGTACAGGATGGAGCTTTGGGGTACACCTAGGTAGTGGGTATGATATAAAGACTGAGGAGTAGGCAAACAGGTAAGAACCAGGGGAATTCAAAAGAAGAGATTGCAACCAACAACATTAAATGTAGAAAAATCAAGCTTGAATAAGGAAAAGAGCATCAGATTTAGCAATTAAGGATGGAAGGCTGTGTATGTAGACTTTTTTGGGAGTTTGCCTGAGAAGGGGAAAGCTTTGTAGAGGACGGTGAGAGGCTGTAGTAGGGTCTCCCTAGTAAAGATCTGTTTAAGGATGAGAGAGAAGTGCATGTGTTTGTAAAGATGAGAGGACAATCTGCTGGAAAAGATTAAAGTATAGAATGGCCAGGTAGGATTTGACATATTATTAGAGTCTATGAAGTGCCAACATTTAATAAGATTCCATAAGAAAAAACCCTTATACCTCTAAATTTTTAGGAATTAAAAGATTATGGTTTTACTTTCCATATTCTAATCTCCCAGAAGCAATAAAACTCTAGGACTTCACAGATTTTATGCTAAGACCTACATAGAGCAAAACATTGAAATTTACATACACATTAAGGAAAGCTTTTTTGTGAGCCCTCCATCTAATAATTAGGTTAATTGCCAAAGAACCATAGTAGAAAATTATCATGCTTTTACAATGTCACCATCAAGTAAAACAACTACTTACCAGGTGGCAATGAAGGAATATACCGAGGCATCAACAAATTTGTTTAAACATAATTGTCTGTTGCATGCAAAACATTTCATCTAGCACTATGGAAAGGACAAAAGACAATAGCATGGCCCCTATAAGGAGTTCAAAATCTACTTTGGGGAAAAATGTTACACATGGGTACAAATGGAGCAGAAATAATAGGGGAATGAAGCTGTCATTATGGTAATGTTAAGGGGGACTTCTTAAAAGAGGGGACTCTTTAAAACAAAACAATCAGCAGGAACATGACCAACTATAACATGTAAAAATGAAAAGGATAAGTTTAGTCAGTGAAATGTTCTATTCATAGCTTACTCACATTTTAGCAAAGCATTTGACAAAGTTTTTCACAAAATTCTAAGACATTCAACAATGAGATGTTTCAAACCAGTTCCAGTTGTTCAGTGATGAAGAAAGCCATATACACCCAAGGAGAGGCCTGTGGGATCTGAGGGTGGACGACAACATAACATTTTCACGCTCTCTACTGATGTTTGCTTGCATTATGTTTTCCTTCTCAGATTTTTTTCTTATAGATCTGATTTTTCTTGTACAGCAAGACAACTGTATAAATATGTATATACATATTCAATTTGTCAAAAAATTAACATGTATTAGACTTCCTGCCATCTAAGGGAGAGAGTGAGGGGAAGGAGGAAAAAATTTGTAACAGAAAGCTTTGCAAGGATCAATGTTGAAAAATTACCCAAGCATATGTTTTGCAAATAAAAAGCTTTAATTCAAAAAAAAATTCTAATAGACACATAAGAGAAGTGAGCTAAACTGCTAAAATTAGGTAGAACAAGAATTGTTTGGATGGCCAGACCCTAAAAAGTAGTCATTAATAAAGGTTTGGTGTCAGCATGGAAGATTTCCAGAATAATCCAAGAAACTATATTTGCTTGGTCCTTTGCTATTTAACATTTTAACCAATGCAAGTCAGCAAGCATTAATGAAGAGGTTGCACACAGTTTGGTGTAGAAACTCATAAGGGAAAAAAGCAATGGTAAGGAGAGGGAACAATATCCAGGAGGGAATAGTACTAGGCAAAAGAACATTCTTGCTTCTGAAAGGGAGATTGGGCTGGGATAAAACAAAGAACTAGAATCTAAGTCAGTACACCTCAGACTACCTCTCCTACAAATAGAGAATAACAAGTGATACATGATGTAGTAGAATATTAATACACAATAAGAAATGATAAAAGAGACAATTTCTCAAAATCCTTGAGAGTACATACTGATTGCACAACTAAGTGAATAGAACCAGACCAATTTTTACAAACAGCAACACTGTAAAGAAAAATAACTTTAAAAGACTTAAGTCTTTTAAATGCAAATATCTCCAGAGGAGCTATGATAAAGGTGATAATCACAAAGTACAAAGATGTACATTTCTTGTTTTCTGTCTCTTCATTTTTAATGGGAGAGGCAAGATAACAATCATGATCTCTCCTACCTATCCCAAGAGGACAATGTAATATTTTAAAACATGGAAAAAAAAAAAAAACAAAAAAACCCCACCAAACACATTTTAAAATATGCAAAGAGAATAAAAGGATCCACTGACAAGCAAGAGTTCAGAAAGCACTATGTATAATTACAATATTTTTTAAAAGCAAGAGTATGAAATGGATATCCAAGTTTCATATAGAACACTCTTTTGTGTTATAATGTACTGTAGAAATACTCTTTAGGGGTGATGGATATTTAAGTTTAGAATTTAAAAATATTTTGAATGCATTTTTCCCCAAGTGCCTACCATTATCTAGGTACTATGTTAGGTATTGGGAACTCAAAGACAAAAAAAGGTGGCTATTCTCAAGGAACTTATATCTTACTGAAATATACCCTGTAGAAGGCTTGTACAAATATATGCCTTCTTGGTTAGAGGAAGGGGTAGAAGCAACTGGGATCAGGGAGAAATCGGGAAAGGAGAGGTAGGAGAAACATACTTATATAAAAGCACTATATAAAAACAGATAGATTTAATGTCACACGCAAGACAACAGATTAATATGGTTAGATTGAGATGGTTGAAGATTTTAAATGCCAAAGAAGTTTGCATTTCAACATAAAGACCATAAAAGAGAATTTTCTTAAGAGAAGAGTGACATGAGTAAACTTGCACTTTGGGATATCAAATTGGCATTTCAATTGATTATTTTGGCAATGGTGTGTAAGAACTGTTACAGAAGGAAAGTATTAGAGTATAGCAATAATTCCGGTGTGAAATATAGAGACTCTGGGCAATAAGTTAGTACAATTCATTTTAACTTGTGTTTCAACAAAATACTATGCAGAGCAAATTTAAGACAGCTTGCCAGTCATGTTTTCATTAAAGAACTTTTCCAACTTCATTCCCCAAACATTTTTTTCCTTCTTCCAAATGTCATCAAGAGAAGCTAAACACTAATTTCTGTTGTATGATATTATTAACAAGTCATAAAAAACATTTTCAGATGGCTCAGCGTCACTTACTGAAATTAAAAAGGTCAAGCAGTCTTTAACAAGGAAGGGTTCACCACTAGATAGTAAAATTTGTGTATGGCAGATCAGTTTTATGCTTATTTCTAAGTCTTACCTAAAATAATATAACGTATATTCATACTGAACAATTTAGGAAGCTATGTTCCCTCATCCCCCCAAAAAAAGCCTAAATTTAAGTATGGCCAGATTTTTGGAGATATTGAACAATTTGGATATATAAACTATTTTAGGGGCACAAAGCTAAATAATAATAAGCAACTTCTTTCTGTTTCTTTATTACAGAAAAAAACAGTACTTCAAGTTACTATTATCAAATATATATATAAATAAATTATCAAACAGAATAACTTAATTCCTTATGAAATCATTTTAATTTTTAAATTATAGCTATTATCTACTTCACCAGATCTCCTGAGCACTTTCCCAACTGATTAATATTAGAAAGCTAAAATAATATAAATGTCATTTACTTTTGATTTATAGTTCTACAATTCCCAAAATAAGTGACTGGTACAGTCCACACACGAAAAATTTAAGACTTGATAAATTAAGAAGCTAAAACTCCTTTAGTTCATAATTATATTCAGCAATATGTTCCAACAGTTACATGGGTAAACCAAGATTATCCTTCCCCTTAAGCCTATTCTTTTTTCTAACTTTTGACATTTCTGTCAATGGCACCACCATTCATTCACTGAGTCTCCCAAGTTGGAAACCTTTAACAGACTTCCTCTTTTGCCTCATATATTACACAATTAGTTACAAAGTCCTGTCAATTCTACTTTGAAATATTTCTTACTCATACCTTTCTTTTCTTTACCTCCATCAACTCTAACTAAGACAGACTAACCCTCATCACTACCCTCTAGAACCAAGATTATCAGATTTTGTACTACAAGATAAGGAGGGATGTTATTTTTTCCCTTTTCTTCAATAGCACTGACCATAACAGCTGTTAACAATTCATCCTTCCTTTTGGAAGAGGATCAATGACATCAGTAGGGAGATGTCTCAGTGAATTAGATTTTAGTGAAGCAGAGCTGTACAAAGTAGTCATCAGAGTCCAATGTCAAGCCAACTCGCACTTCTCCCTTCCCCACCTCCAGTGACCATGACATTTCTTAGCTCAAGAAGCTTCAGTGGTTCCTTTCTTCATCTCAGATGAAACAAACTCCTATCTAGCACTTAAAGACCTACAATAATTTCTTTCTTTTTTTTTAAATTTTTTTAATTTTATTTGCATAACATATGTGTGGGTAATTCTTCAACAATAACCCTTACATAGCTTTCCGTTACAAATTTTCCCCCAACTCCCCACCCCTCCCCTAGATGGCAGGATATTCACTACATGTTAATTATGTTAAAATATTGGCAAATCGAATATATGTATACATATTTCCAAACTTGTCATTGTTGTGCAAGAAAAATCTTGTCTACACAAACGATATATCAGATAAAGGAAACACAATGTAAGCAAACATCAATCAAGGAGTATGAGAATGTTATGTTGTGGTCCATATTTCACATCCCTCTCTCTGGGTGTATATGGCTTTCTTCAGTGAACAATTGGAGGTGGTTTGAAACATTTCATTGTTGAAGAGAGCCATGTCCATCAGAATTGATCGTCATATAGTACTGTTGTTGCCGTGTATAATGATCTCCTGGTTCTGCTCATTTCACTCAGCATCAGTTCATGTAAGTCTCTCCAGGCCTCTCTGAAATCATCTTGCTGGTCATTTCTTACAGAACAATAATATTCCATAATATTCATATACCATAATTTATTCAGCCATTCTCCAATTGAAGGGCATCTATTCAATTTCCAGTTTCTAGCCACCACAAAAAGGGCTGCCACAAACATTTTTGCACATGTGGGGTCTTTTCCTTCCTTTATGATTTCTTTGGGATATAAGCCCAATAGAAATGCTGCTGGGTCAAAGGGTATGCACAGTTTGATAACTTTTTGAGCATAGCTCCAAATTGTTCTCCAGAATGGCTGTATCCGTTCACAGCTCCACCAACAATGCATCAGTGTCCCAGCCCTCCCACATCCCCTCCAACATTCATCATTAACTTTTCCTGTCATTTTAGCCAATCTGACAGGTGTGAAGTGAAGACCTACAATAATTTCAACCTATATTTCTAAAATGGTATTATTCTGCCCTGGTACTTTCTATTTAAAATCTAACTAATCTAACATAATTCCCACAATATTTTGCTTTGTGCCACCTGCTTTTGTATAAGCTGTCTTCTATGCCTAGAATATTTTCACCTCAGCTTCTCAGAATTCCAACCTTCTCTTCAAGGCTCAATTCAAACTCTATTTCCTACACAATGTCCCCCAATTAAGGATCTCCCCAATTACTTTGAATTTATTTATCCATGCTGTGTTCCCTATAGAAGGTTAAGTTTCCTTTGGGCAGGGACCACTTCTTTTTGTTTTACCCACAGATTCTAGTTCAATATCTGGCACAAGACAGAGGCATGATAAATCTTGAATGAATTTAGAACTGAAAGGAAACTTAGAAATTATTTTGTCTGGTCCTTTATTTAACAAATCAAAATAGAGGATCAACGATGTTGAATGAAGGGGGAAAAGCTGCAAAAATACTGGGGATATAAGCAGAAAAATCAAGATAGTTCCTTGACTCCAGCACACATTCTATTTACTAAGGGGAAACAAACAAACAAACAAAAAAATACTATATTGATTTCTACAGAACCAATCAACAGTGCCAGGGACTTTAGAAGTTAAGAATTTTCTTGATCAAGATCAGAATGGCTAGAGACTTGAGTTGCTAGAATTAGAAGGAACTTATTGGCTCCAAATTTAATACTCTTTCTACTCAGCTGTCCAAATTATACTGTTAAAACATACAACATAAACATAAAGCGATTGAAGAGGAAAGCCCTAAATAAAAAGCACACTAAATTGTTTCTGAACATGTGCACACCTTCAATCTAAAAAATCGTCAAAATGAAGCATATTAAATATATTGAGTTATTTGTCTTTGCTTCTTATCTTTCAACTTTAGACTGTAAACTTTGTAAGCAAAGGAGAGTCAGACTAACTCCAAGCTTTAAAAAATGTCTGAATTGAATTTTTCCACATTTACATAAACCAGAGCACAAAAAACACCTATATTTTTCACTGTAGTTAAAGCAATAAAGACATCAGATATTCAGGAAGACAAAATTTCTCAAACTGACACAATTTAATTTTGGAGATTTAACTATACCCCAGAAGAGAGGGCACAATAAAATAACAATTTCTCATCAATTAAACAAAATAAAACAAACAACAACAACAACAACAAAAAAAAACCCACCTCATTTTCCACCCTCAGAAATGTACTGTTAAAATTTAGAGCAATGCTTTTTCAATACCTGAAAGGTAGCTAATATTCTTCATCCTGAAACCTCTCAACTTTGGAAAAGAGAAAAGCAAGATTAACTGTAACGCTAATGACCTCAGAAGAAATAAGAAAATTATGAAAAAAAGTCCTTTCTAGCATTTCTAGATTACCCTTAGTAAGATAAATAAAAATTTGATTAAAAAACAAAACAAAAACAATCCATGATGGCTAAACACCTATTTAACACATCCTTAACAATTTCTTTTCTTTTCTTTCTTTTTTTTTTTTTGCTGAGGCAATTGGAAGTGTTAAGTGTCTGAGGCCATATTTGAACTCAGGTCCTCCTGAATTCAGGATTGGTGCGCTATCCACTGTGCCACCTAGCTGCCCCCCTAACAATTTCTTAAGCTATGTCTTTTCTATTTCTCTTTCCTTCTATCAAGTTCATTTTTAAAAAGGTGGAACAATGATACCCAAACCTTTAGTATTAATAGCATCTTATCTAACACATCAAAGTAGTTCTTTACTTTTACCAGCAGACATACAGTTTTCCATGATACTGTCAAAAAGGCAAACCTCTGAAATTATTTGGAAGTGCTTGCTTTTTCATATTTAGACTGTCAAACTTTTAAGAATTTGTGGCGGTGGAAAGTACACAAATAATTCAGGAGATAGAAATCTGATTCTAAATCAGTACCATTAAATGAATGAGAAAATACAAAATACAATGTTACTGAAGAGACAAGATACATTTAAGCTGAAGAAATATTACCCTGCTAAAGGAAAAAAAGGATAAAGTTTCAAAATGTCCTAGCAATGTTCAGTCAGATGTCAAAAAGAATTCAGGGGTAGGGATGTGGGATGGGACTTAAAAAAAGGAAAAAATCATCAAAATTTTAAAAAACCAAACCACTCCTCAAAAAACCAAGAAAATTCTTAACATATTCACTTCATTATTCTTTCACTTCTACTTGAAAAGAATTAATCCCTTTAATTCAATTTTAAAATACTGACATTTGAGAGCTACTTCAAATGACAGCTTATTTATTTTTCAATTAGATTACATAGAATTGGAAGGAACCTAAGAAGTCATGCAATACAATCCTCATTTTACAGATAAAGAATCCAAGGTTCAAAGAGGAAGTGACTTACTCAAGGTCACAATGGTAGTAAATGACACATCTCAGATACGAACTCAAGCTATTTCCAATCTATTGCTCTTTATGAACCCCACTGCCTTTCTCTAGAGTGAATATGGATGTCCAAAAATGGCCATTAAAGTGCTGACCAGTTTGATTATTTAAAATGTAAAGGGATTTTATGTATAACATTTTCAAGCAAGGTTTCCCACTAAGATAGAGAAGAGTCAATTAAGAGTCACCAAAATGACAATCTCTGTTCTTTCCAGTGTAGCTAAACCTGCATGGCTACCTGATGCCAAAAGAAGCACACCAAGACACCCTGTACTGACACCGGAAAAATTGTGATGGTGCAGAAACCTAGAGGATAAAGAATACTGGATTTGGAGGCCTGGTTCAAATCCTAGACCTGCTACTCACTGTGGGATCTTGGACAAGTCATTTAATCTTATCAGCTTCCATTAGGTACAAAATGAGCAAATGGAAACAACCTCTTTCAGCTTTAAATTTATGATTTGTATTGTGCATTTGACTATTTTATACTTGTATTTGTTAATTTTATATTTTTACCTGTCTTATCCATTAAACTGTTAAAACTCCTTGCGAATGGGGACAATTAAAAATTTTTATCCCAAGAGATCTAGCAAAGTGCCTAGTATGTGGCTGGTACCTAACAAATGACTGCCGATTTAGCTAGTGCCTCATATATGGAGGTTATTTGCATTGAAGAAAATATGCCAATTAAAGAAAAAGGGAGTTTCAGTATGCTCCAATGGACGTTTAAACCCACTTAAAAAACAATGCTATCCACTCCCACTTTCAGATATATAGTATCTAAAATATAATCTAATTAGTCATTTCCATTGGCTAATCTAGAGTAACATTGTTGATAACATATTCTTTCTTTTTCTAATCCGAAAATAAAGGGGGGGGGGAAGAGAATCACTATCATTCTGTTACAATTAAAGTTAAATCACGATAACTTCAAAAAGCATCCAAAGAGTAAGCCATTCGTAGAAAGAACAACGGACATGGCCGGGACCTTTATGTGGAAACTGTGTGACCTTGGGCAATGTGATTAATTTTTGGGGGGCCTCAGTTTCCTTTTCTTTAAAGCTGAAGGATTTGGACAAAAATAATTTGGAAGGACCCTTCCAGCTTTAACAGGTGATGAATGATGACCCTTTGCTACATCTCTAAAAACAAACAAACCGGGCTAAAATCTAATTAAAGTGAAGGGGACACAAGACTTTTCGAATAGTAACTCCCTACGTCTGAACCTTCAGCCACCAAATGCTGTGTCACAGTGGGGACGGAGGAAAAAGTATCCAAAGAGAGTTTTCTCCAAACAAAAGTTCCCCCCTTTTGTTGGGCGAGGTGGGGTGGGAAGTGGGAAAAGACACACCGAAAAACCCACCATTTCGCTCTCCGATACTTATTCCTCTCCCATCCATAGAACACTCTCATCGGTCTCCCCCTCCCAAGCCAGTCCCCGAGATCCTCAGATCCACGTGGGGACCGTGCCGGGTGCCAAGTTGGCTAGGGCGGAGACGGCGGGAGCGGCGGCGTCCCCGAACCTTCCCACGCCAGTCCCTCACCATCTCCTCGTGGGCGCCTGTGCCGTCCTGATGGCCGCTGCCCACGCCGGCTGGGGCCGGGCTGGCTCTGCCTTCGGGGGTTTTCCTCTCGCTGTTCCGTTTGAGGCCTCCGCCCCCGGTATCGCCCCGGCCGCCGCTGCCCGTGTCTCGCCGTCGTCGCTGCCGACTCCACAGGTACACGGCGCCCGCGCCCAGAATGAGCGGCGCCCCGACCGCCAGCGCCAGCTGCCAGCGAGGCAGGCCTCCCGCGCCGGGACCAGCAGCCCCGCTTCCCACCCCGCTCCCGGTGCTGGGGACCGCCGCCACCGCCGCCTCCAGGGGCTTAGAGGCGGCCATGACGATTTGCCCACTACTCAGCCGCCGCCCCTTGCCGGCCGCCCCAGTCTCGGAGCGAGCACGCCAGCCAGCGAGAACAGCAGGCAGAGCGGGCGACAGAAAAGGGCCAGAGGGCACCGGAAACCCGGGGCATGCCGGGCCAATCTTCCGGTCTCTTCGCCATCTCGAGGGGGCGTTTGCGAGAGGTGATCACTTCCGGTCACGGGACCACCCGAGATTGGGTTACGAGCTTTCCACCGTCAAATTCTTTGGGCTGTGCTGAATGGGAGAGTTCCTTCTGCGTCTCTTTCCTCATCCCTGAGGAGTAGGGAGTCGGGATGTGAATGGAATGAGCACGTGCTGATTTTGCTAAGGGAGGGAGATGTTTGTGATAAAGCTTCAAAGAGATAAAGATGTTACGAGGTTTGCTAATCTTCGAATGTTATTTAAATGTCCATCCGTTAGTCAGAGGGAGAGTTGTCAAGCCGAAAGAGGCGGGGCGGAGAGTTGCGTGCCATTGCTATTGGCCTTCGAATGTAATGGTGGGCGGAGCCGAGGATGATCCGCCTGCTCATTGGCTGGATTTCTCCTTCGCACGGGGCGGGGTTCTCGGTGTACCCCAGTGCCTGTGGCTAATGGGCAGCTGTGCACCGTCTATCTTCTGTATGCTCTGTGCAAATCTTGTTAGTTCTCCTTCCAGAATTGCTCAACTTGAATCTTCTCGCGGTGAACATGCATTCCAGTAACTTTAGTGAGCTTGAGGTTATTGTGAGCAAAGGAAATAGAAAAAGATTATACTTTTGTTCTTGGCTTGCAATACTGCTTTTTCCTTCTCCCCAGAACCCCTTCAAATAGAAGTGATACTCTCTCTGCTAAGGTCAATCTGTCTAACCAAGTTATTTTTCTCTCTAGCTCCCTAAATGTTCCCTATCCTGTGTTTGCTTTGAACATCATGCACTACACCGTGATTGGAGATTCCCTTATTCCTAGTCCTACATACAGATACCTTCTCTTCTCTTTCAACCTACTCATATGACTCTTCTGCCTTTATAATCTGTTGCACCTGAAATTCTATTGCAGCCAGTTCTACGAGACCTAACTTCTTCAACCCTAAATGTCTTGCTAGAAATAGTGTGTCTAAATAACCCGTTATTGTACTTAGCATTCACTTCTTTAATTCATTTTTAAGTCTCCACTGATGTCTACAACTAACTTTGTTAGAATTTTGTTATTAAATTACATTAGAAGTAGGTTCTCATTTATAAATTATAATCGTAAAATATTTAAATTATCTCAGACTGCTCTTGTGAGAAAACCTGGTTTAGTGAATAAAAACTAGCCTTGGATTCAGTAAGAGTCCTCACTCTTTCTACCATGCCTCACCAATCCAATCCTGGAATTCATACACTGAAAATACTCCCTGCTCCTTCAGCCTCTCCCTCTGATTACATGGCACCCAAACCAGCCATGTCTTATTCCTAGACTGCACTGGAATTTTTCTACCATGTCCCCAGCCATTTATGTTGCCTTCTTCCCCAACACTTTTAAGCTTCCTTTAATGTGTTGTCTTCCCTTGAGAACAGCTTCTTTTTACTAATACTTGTATTTCCAGAGCTTAACACAGTGCCTGGCATATTGTGAGTGCTTAATAAACACTTTTTGATTGATTGAAAACCTGAAATCAAGTTCTACTTCATTAAATATTGACTATGCAACCCTCTTGATAATTACTTAAACTTGTCAGTGCCTCAGGTAACTCTCAAGGCTATAAATTCTTGAGCTTTAGCCAGTCAGCATTGGTAGGAATTATTCCAAGACTGTTTAACCTTGTTAAATGGAATAACCAAAGGAAGAATCATGACAGTCATTAAATAAATATTTATTAAGAACCAGGCTATGTGCTAGGCTCTGGAGATACAAATACAAAAGTGAAACAGTTCCTGATCTCATTGAACTTGCAATCTACCTAGAGGATAAGACATTTTCATAAATAAGTAAATGCAGGATGTATGTAAAACAAATAAATACACTGTGATGAAAGAGTACTAACTGCTAGGGAAATCCATAAAGTTGTTTTGGAAGAGATTAGTCTTATCCTAATAGTGGAATTCAAATGTATGTTCAATTTCCCTGCTCCTCTTTCCCATATTCCACAATAATAATAATTTACTTATATAGTTGTTAATAACTTCCATGGCAGTGGAAAGAGTGCTGGACTTTTAAGTCAGAATACCTGAGTTCAAATCCCAACTCTGCCACTTATTGCCTATATGATTTGGGGTAAGTTACATATTCTCTCTGAGTTTCAGTTCTCCCATGAAAAAGTGAGAGGATTGTGTCAGATAACCTACAAAATTCCTTCCAGTTTTTAAGCTATAATCACATGAAATGATGGGCTTGTAATGTTTGTTGCTTAACACTAAGGATGATATAATTGCCCATAGTCACACAAATGGTAACATAAGCAAGATTGGAACCTCCTGGGTCTTCTTAATTTCAAGGCCAACATTCATATATTCTTGTGTGATTATCTTCATTTTATTGATGAGGAAAGTGAGTATTATGGTTAAATGACTTGCTAATGGTTACACAGCAAGCTAGTCTCAGAAATAGGCCGAATGGTCCCCTTTTTTGGGGGGTGATGCAGACTATGATTTTATCAGAGTATTTGGAAGTCCATGCACTCTTGCAACTTTTCTATGGCTCCTAGTCATATTGAGTTTCCTAGTGTACTGACTGAAAGGTTAAGTAACTGCTCCTGACCACTCAGCTATTACGTCAGATTTTAGCTGGATAACTAGATGGTAGACACTTGCTAGCTGTGTGATCATGTGCAAATCCCTTAATCTTGTTTGCTTCAGGTCTTCATCTATAAAATAAACTGGAAAAGGAAAAGGCAAACCATTTGAGTATTCTTGCCAATAAGATCACAAAGAGTTGGACACAATTCAACAACAACAAAAACTAAGGTTTTCCTCATGGATGCCAGCACTCTGGACTGCAATATTATGCCTTTCCATTTTACCACTGAACAAAGCATTTTTTTCCATATAAATAGTATATAAGAAGATAACAGCTGGCTTATAAGGTTTGCAAATAAGAACCATAGGTATTATACCCATATTAGAGACTATCAAATTGAGGCTCAAAGACACAAAAGGATTTATTTTGAGACATACAATTAAAAATTCAAAGGTAGATTTAAACCGAGATCTCAAAACTAACTCTTGCCGGCCTAAACAAATAGATTATATTCTAAAGGATCACTTTTAATAACTCAATAACTACAGGAAGTAGATAGACCTGTGTTAATTGCTTTACATCATAGATCAGGGTTGGGGAACTTTTTTCTGCCAAGGGCCATTTGGATATTTATAACATAATTTACACGCCATACAGAATTATCAATTTAAAACTCAAAAGTTGTTGCTTGCAGTTGCCTTGAGAGGACCAAATCAAATAATTTTGAGGGCCTTATATGGCTCATGGATGGGACATTCTCCACTTCTGTTATAGATGGAGAAAGTTTAGATACAGAATCAGCAGTCTAACTTGAGCTAGAATCTAGAATTTGACTACCTGTTCTAGTTTCCTGCTTTGTAGGTCCTTTGGACTTTTAAACATTAACCATTTGCTTTCCAGTTGCCGGGTTATTTTCAAGATACTAGTAGCAGCAAGAGTACTATATTTATAACTAAAATTTGAAATTGGATTAATTGGCACCAATAAAGTCTTATTAAGTAAATTAGGATGACATAATTTGAAGTAGATTCAGATCTTCAATACTGTAAGTAGATCCTCATTAGTAAATTGCTTTGAGGCAATGGAGTGTTTCTTAGCAACAGAACTCAGAGGAGAGCTAAAAATAATAGCAATGGAAATCTGAGTGCTTGGATAAAAAAGGTTCCGGCACTATCTCCCTCAAGCTTATATTATAACAAGTGTCACTGGACATCTGTATTCTTTCCTCTTGGGAAATAAACAGATGGCACTTACACAACAAAGTAAAATAACTAACACTAGCAATTAGTAATTTCTTTAACTAAAACAAAGTATTTATAAAGCACTTTATGCTTTTCAGACCATTTTCATATGCTATCTCCTATAATGTCATAACCTTCTTAGAGACAGGTAAGACAAATAACATAATTCCCCTTTTACAGAGAATGAAGTCAAGACACAGAATGATTACATGATTTTCCCAAGGTCAATTTCAAAAAAAAGGAGACTAGACCCTAGAATTTCTGATTTCTAGTCTGTTCCTTCTACACTCAATCTACAAAACACTAACTATATTTTAAATATTTGCTTCAATGTTTTTACCTCATAATAATCGCAGTAAGGTTTGAGTTGTCCTCCAACTTTTTTTCTTCTTACAAAAATAGAAATTTCTTTAATCAATTTAAAGAGAAAAATATCATTTTCTCTATCCATTAAACTTCTGAGTTGATGTGGTATGTTTAAATCCCATGACCTCAGCACATTTATTCAAAGGAATCTCTTTAAGATTGCTTCTCTTAGAAAGTAAACTGAGTACATGACCTCTTTTTGTCATCTAAAGAGTGAAGGTATTTATGAAAGAATAGTTGTAATTACTACTTTAAGTTTTAAATTTTTAATTTGCTTTGAAGTGTTCAGTCATGTGAATCATAATTCTTTGGGAGATTTTCCTATAAAATTTTCTTTTAAAATAGCACTTCCTTTCTCCAAATAGAATTCTTTCAAATTTTCTTTTAAGAATTCTGCAAAGAGAAAATTAATGCTGAATGTGCTTCACTAACTCCATTGTTATTGATTACTCATGCTGGTATTCACTGGTGAGGTCGCCAGTTTTGAGTCTGTTTGTTCTTCATTACATTTAAGAGATAAGAATTGACCTTATAAGGCTTACATGAAAACCTTATTAAATGATCCACTATTCACCTTAGGATATTCCAGGAGAATGTGTTACAGATAATTAAAAGTAATATAGACTGTCAGAAGCAGTCTATATTACTATCTTTGCTTTGGCATCCTGATCCTGTTCTTGAATATTTTCATCTTAACGACTGTGTTTCTGTATTAAATTGAAATGGTGAATCTAATGGAGCAAGAGTTATTTTTATTCATGTAATCCTACAAACTCAAAATTGCTATATATTCTTTCCCTCGAATTTTACATAAAATAGGCATTTAAAATATGTTGCTTTCTTTTCTAAATGTTATGGAGAAATCTCTTCGCAGCAGTAGTCAATCCTAGGAATGTGACCAAGTCAGACGAATTTCCTAATTCCTTTCCTTTGCCCACAAGTGGACAAGTGGAGCCCTGGTTAAATTTCTCTAAGAAATGTTAACAATCTGTATCTTTACTTGTTTACATTTCTAATTTTCTGGAACCACTAACTTTTTAAAATAAGTTAAATTGTAGCTTTTATGTTCCATGCACTATAGTTTAAGGCATTAAAGACATAGAACTTGTAAGCATAGAAAAATGGACAGGATGGTTTAAAGAGTAAATAGAGAACACCTGGATCATAAGCATATTCCTCTAGGAGGTGTCACATGACTTGAGTCCTGAAAGAAGTCATTGATTCTTGAGTCAGAAGTGATAGCCTATACAAAGGCATGGAACCTGAAAGTAGCTTGCCAGGTTGAGGGAATAGCAGGATGGTCAATTTTACTGGATCAGAAAGTTTCTTAGTTGTAAAATGGGGAATAATGGCTCCTACCTTACAGAAGAGAGAAATAAGATAATATTGATGTGAGAAATAAGATTATAGTTGTGAAGCTTTTAGCACAGTGCCTAACATAGATGGTGCTATATACATGTTTATCCTCTTTCCCCTTAAAGTACTTAATAGGAAATAATAAGCCTAGAAAGGTAGTCTGGACCAAGTTTGTGAAGGGCTTTAAGAGCCAAACTAAGGTGTTTGTACTTCATCTCTTAAAATTTTAAGATACTTAAGAGTAGAGATTTTTGTCTTTGTCTTTATATCCCTAGCAGCTAGCATAGCACACAGCATCCAGCACATAGTAGGCTTATAATAAATGTTTGTTGTTTGGTTGGTTGAGGAAATGAGGAGTTACTAAAGGTTCTTAAGGCATCTAAGTAGTGCAGTAGAGAGCACCAAATCTGGAGTCGAGAAGACGATTTCAAATGTGACCTCAGAAACCTTTCAGCTGTGCAATTTCAAGCAAGGTCTTTATCACTTCCTACCTAAATTATTACAATAGCCTGATGGCTTATCTCCCTGCTTCAAGTCCCTCCCCACTTCAGTGTATTCTCCATTTAGGTTATAAAATTAATCTTCCTAACTGGGACACTGATACATTGTTGGTGGAACTGTGATCGGATCCAACCATTTTGGAGAGCAATTTGGAACTATGCCCAAAAAGTTATCAAACTGCATACCCTTTGACCCAGCAGTGTTTCTATTGGTGGTCTTATATCCCAAAGAGATCTTAAAGGAAGGAAAGAGACCCACATGTGCAAGAATGTTTGTGGTAGCCCTTTTTGTAGTGGCTATAAACTGGAAGCTGAATGGATGCCCATCAATTGGAGAATGGCTGAATAAATTATGATATATGAATGTTATGGAATATTATTGTTCTATAAAAAACGACCAGCAGGATGATTTCAGAGAGGCCTGGAGAGACTTGCATGAACTGATGCTGAGCAAAATGAGCAGAACCAGGAGATCATTATACACGGCAACAACAAGACTGTATAATGATCAATTTTTTTTTTTTTTTGCCTTTTTTGCTGAGGCAATTGGGGTCAAGTGACTTGCCTAAGGTCACACAGCTAGGAAGTGTTAAATGTCTGAGGCCAGATTTGAACTCAGGTCTTCCTGACTTCAGGGTTGGTGCTCTATCTACTGTGTCACCTAGCTGCCCCCATGATGATCAATTCTAATGGACATAGCTCTCTTCAACAATGAAATGCTTCAAACCAGTTCCAATTCTTCAGTGAAGAAGGCCATATACACCCAGAGAGAGGGATATGAAATGTGGACCACAACATAACATTTTCATGCTCTTCATTGATGTTTGCTTGCATTGTGTTTACTTTCTCAGATTTTTTTCTTGTAGATTTTTTCTTGTAAAAAAATTTTTCTTGCACAGCAAGTAAGTGTGGAAATATGCATACATATATTCGATTTGTCAAGTATTTTAACATAATTAACATGTGGTAGACTTCCTGCCATCTAGGGGAGGGATGGGGACTAAGGGGAAAACATTTATAACAGAAAGCTTTGTAAGGGTCATTGTTGATGAATTACCTATACATATGTTTTGCAATTAAAAAGCTTTAATAAAATGCATTTTAAAAATAAAAAAATAAAAAAAATTAATCTTCCTAAGCACAGGTTGAACAATGTAAACCGCCCCTCCCCAATAAAAAAACAAAAATAAAAACAAAAACAAACAGTGATTCTTTTTTTACTTCCAGGTTCAAATATAAAGTTGTTTGATATTTAAAGCCTTTCATAACCCTTCCTATCTTTCTAACTTTTCTACTATCTGTTTCCTTTCATGTATATTATGACACTTGTTTCTTGCTATTTAGCACTCTAGTCCCCATTCTTAGACAATTTCATTGTCCCTTAGACCTGGAACCTGGATCCCTTTACTCATTTTTGCTTCCTAGTTTCCTTGGTCTTCAAGGCTCAGCTAAAGTACCACCTTTTGCAAGGAGCCTTACCTAGTCCTTTTTAGTTTAGTGCTCAATGTTTGGGAGATTTCAAAAGAAAGTATGGGAGAGAAGGGGAATTGGGCCATCTACCAAACTGAAGTACAGAGTTGTGCTGACCTCAATGTCATATGGCCTTTGAAACAAGGCCATACCAGAAAACAGAACTGCTTCTACTGTAATTGTCTTAGGAATATTCTGAAGATCACTTGTTAAGATAAGTTAGTTGACACTGAGGTTCTTTCACAAGTTGAATTGACAAGCATTCCATCTTCACTGCAGAGAGCACAACTCTGATGGGTGGCTCACATTGTTTCAAAGCCAAATGCAAGTTTGCCTAAAAGATTGTTTTAATAGAGAACTAGCACAAGGCAAGTGCTCACATTAAGGTCAGAAGATATAAAGGGACATTTTAGGTCTCTCTGAAGAACTTTAGTATCAATTGTGACATGAGAGACACTGTCACAAGCCCAACAGGCTTGGTATGCTCATATCAAAGAAGGCATCATGCTCCATAAGAAAAGCAGAACTGAAGTAACTCAAAAGAAACTTGAGATGAATAAATCTAGTTAATTGCACTCTTCAGGTTTTAACAGTCTTGTGCCCGACCTATAGGAGAGCCTTCTGAACTCATAAGGGATTGTTCAATTCCAGCCAAACACACTATATACCAGACCCCAACATTGGGATATCATTGTTCCTCTTTGAAGATGAAAAAAGAATAACAGCTTATCCAATGAGACTCTCTCTAATTTATCTTGTGTGTTTTGCTTATACATAATTGTTTTCATGTTGTTTCCCTAATTAAACACAAACTCCTCAAGATCAGAAACTTTTTTGCTGTTCATTATATTCCCTGCAGTTAATGTAGTTCCTTCCCATAATAAACTCTTAACAAATGCTTATTTATTTGATTTTTATTTCTGTTCACCTCTGTTTCCTCATCTGTAAAATGGGGATGATAACAGTAATGGCAACCATTTATATAGCACTTGCTACATGAAAAGGATAATGCTAAGCACTTTTCAGTGACCTCATTTGATGTTCACAACAACCTTGTGAAGTAGGTGCTTTTATGATCTCCATTTTACAGATGAGGAAACTGAGGCAAACTGAGGTTAAGTGATTTGTCCAGAGTCTCATAGCTAGCAAAGTATATGAGGCACTATTTGAACTCTGTCTTTCTAATGCCATGGTTGGGGCTCTATCCACCATGCCACATAGCTACCCCATGGCACTGTTCTTCCAGAGTTGTCACAAGGATAAAAGGAGAGAATAGTTGCAAAGTACTTTGCAAAGCAATTTATAAATACTTAATTTTATCAGTATTGATCAGGGAAGGGCCCTAATCAAACTTCTACTTGGTTATTTTGGAAGCTATATGGAAGAGTGATAGAAGAGGAAAGAAACCGTAAGATTCTAGAATAATAATAATAGAGTGTCTTCTGGAATCATGGTTAGTCATTGCTGTGACCAGAGTACTTCAGTGTTTCGCAGTTGTTTGTCTTTATTGTTGTCACATAAATTGTTCTCCTACTTCTCACTGCATTAGTTCATGCAAGTTATTCCAGATTTCTTGGAACTAGTCCTTTCCATAATTCTTATAGTATGTTTTCATTACATGAAGATGCCATAATTTGCTCAGCTGTTTCCCCAGCTTCCTCCCATCTTAGTCTTCAATTCTTTGCTACTGGAAAAAGAGCTGTTGTAAATATTTTGGTACACGTGGGTTCTTCTTCTTTGATTTCTTTGGGAATTCAGAGGTCTTGCAATGGGGGCTCCCATGACTTGATGAATTCTTAACCTAGCCTCTAAGTGGGATTCTATTCTGGCCATATGTTCAGCTCAGGTAAGTCAGATTGGTTTCTTGTCTCTTAAGTCACAATAAGGGAAGTGCCAATTAGCTGAGAAACTTGACCTTTAACTTCAAGTCAAAGATTCCAAATAGTAAATTGGCCAGAGGAGAGACAGGATAGAGCTCAATTCAAGCCTCACTTCCTGTAACAGGCCTTCCCTGATCCTGCCACCTGCCAATGCCCACTCATGCTATCTTAGATTTACTTTGTATCTGTTTTGCATAAACTTGTATGTGTTGTTTTATTTGATAGAATGCAAATTCCTTATAGGCAAATTCTATTTCATTTTTGTCCTTGTCACCCCAGCACCTAGCACAGTAGCTGGATTAGAGGAAATACTTAATAAATGCTTGTCATTTGTATATACATTTGCAGTGCCTGGAACACAGTTGGTTCTTAATAAATGCTTGTTGATTATTTGATATATTGGAATATATTTAGTATATTCCAGTGTATTAATATTGATATAGATATATTCCAATAGATATATTGGAGAATACCTTTCTATTCCATCTCTTCACTCCAGGTCACCTCTGTTGCATTTACATTTCCAAAAAGCCCAAAGCCAGTTATTTCCTCTTCTCAAGGCAAAAATTACTGCTGAATTCAGTGCCTTTTGGGAAAATAAAAGCCTTCAACTCATTTAAAAACTTTTTATATTATAATTGTTATCACATTTACAATATTCTTTACAACATATGCTTTCAAATTTCCACAAAGACATGCCTAAGTCAGCCTCTTAATTGTATCATAGTTATGTTGCAGGTAGAGTGGAGTTAAAACTTTACACATTTTGCTTAGGAGGGAATTAGCTTCCAAAATCAGTGCAAATGAATCACCAAAATTTTCCTTGAAATTTCCCCCTTTATTACTCATCAAGCACAGTAAAATATCTTTAAACAAGCATAACAGTGATAGAGCCAGGTTCTCCTTAAAAGAAGACAGTCTTTTTTTTTTTAGAGAGCAAAGAAATCTGGGAATGTTTGATACAGAAAATCTGATCAATTCCGATGGACATGGCTCTCTGCAACAAAGAATTGTCTCAAACCAGTTCCAATTGTTCACTGAAGAAAACCATATACACCTAGAGAGAGGGATATGAAATATGGACCACAACATAACATTTTCATGCTCTCTATTGAGGTTTGCTTGCATTGTGTTGCCTTTCTCTGATTTTCTTTTTTTTTTCTTGTAGATAGGATTTTTCTTGCATAACTTGTCAAGTATTTCAACATTATTAACATGTAGTGGACTTCCTGCCATCTAGGGGAGGGGAGGGGACTGGGGGTAAAATTTGTAACGGAAAGCTTTGTAAAGATAAATGCTGGGGAACTACGCATACATATGTTATACAAATAAAAAGCTTTAATAAAAAAAATTTAAAAAAAAAGAATTGTTTTGGATCATTGTATTGCTGAGAATAGCTAAGTCATTTACATGATCTTACAATCTTACTATTGTACAATGTTATGGTTCTGTGCACTTCATTTTGCATTAGTTCATATGTCTAAATTTTTCTGAAATAATTTGAATTCTCACTTTTTATAGTGCAATCCAATACAATCCTATACCTATATAATTTGTTCAGCCATTCCTCAATTGATGGACATCATTTCATTTTCTAGTTCTTTGCCATCATGAAAAGAGATGCTATATATATACAAATAGATTATTCTCCTCCATCCCTATTTTTCATTTATAGGAAATTACTTTCTCAAAGACTTCACACATATGTGATCATTTTAGAATTATATCATTATGTAATTGTTTCTACTTTATCATGTGAGAAAGAGCTTTAGGAAATTTAAGGGAACACATCAGGGGCCTTCTAGCTGATGGGAAGTCTAGGAAGGCCAACTCAGGTTGTCCCTATAATTAACTTTATGGCCAAACTAGAATTAATAAAGTATAAATGTGATGAAAAGGAGATTCTAAAATTCTACTCAGCAGCGAGGTGCTAACTCTGAAAGAGAAAGTTGGAATTGATCCCATCTCAGTAAATTCACATTTTCCAGGTCATGCTAAATATGGGAAAATAAACTCATTGAATGAAACAAATGGCTAAGTTACTGATATTATTTAAATTGCCATCTTCTCTCCCTCCCATTCTGCCCCCCCCCCAGGGCCAAGCAGGCATAGTTAAATTCAAGTAAGTTAAAATCTTGCATGATGCTACTCATTAGTACTGCCCTCATTATATAAAACCTGGGCATGCTCTAAAGAATTTCTCCATTCAGTCTTCCTCCTGGTAACAAGATATAAAGGCCAATAGAAGTACAAAGCCATCATTAAGTCCTAGCCAGGTTATAATTCATGTCTTCTAAATGGTCCTTTCCTAATAAGGCAAAAAACCAAAAGCAAACAAACAAACAAAAAAAAGCCCTCCTAAAACACAACTTTCTTCCAAATTCCTAAGTTTCTTATCCTCTAGGATTGAATGAAAATAATTTTAAGAATGTTTATTAGTCACTTTTTCTGTTGTTGAGTGACAATAAAGAGACTATTATGTTCATTTGTCAGAATTGGAATCATTTGCAAAAGCAAATACAAAAAGCTAATAAGGAGAAAATTTGCCTTAAAAAGTAAAATTGGCCAAATAGGAAAAGAGATACAAAAGCTTACTGAGGAAAATAGTTCCTTAAAAATTAAAATTGAGCAAATGGAAGCTAATGACTTTATGAAAAATCAGAACACAATAAAACAAAACCAAAAGAATGAAAAAATAGAAGGCAATGTGAAACATGTCATTGGAAAAACAATTGACCTGAAAAATAGATCCAGGAGAGATAATTTTAAAATTATTAGTCTACCTAAAAGTCATGATCAAAAAAAGAGCCTGAACATCATCTTTCAAGAAATTATCAAGTAAAACTGTCCTGATATTCTAGAACCAGAGGGTAAAATGGAGATTGAAAGAGTCCACTAATCACTTCCTGAAAGAAATTCCCAAGTAAAACTTCCAGGAATATTATAGTCAAATTCTGGAATTCCCAGATTAAAATTTAGCAGCTTCTACATTAAAAGACTAGAGGACTTGGCATATGATATTTCAGAGAACAGTGGAGCTAGGATTATAACCAACAATGAGCTATCCAGCAAAACTGATCCTTCAAGGGAAAAGGTGGGAATTCAATGAAATAAAAGACTTTCAAGAATTCCATGATGAAAAGATCAGAGCTAAAAATTCAAACACGACTCAGGAGAAGCATAAGGAGGTAATCAGGAAAGGTAAATCTTAAGGAACTTACTAAGGCTTATTTGTTTTCATTCCAACATGGGAGGATGATACTTGTAACTCATTAGAACTTTCTCATTATTATGACAGAAGGACTATAGAGGGCACAGGTGTGAGTTGAATATGAAAGGATAAGATATTAAAAAAATAAAATTAAGGGGTGAGAGAGGAATGTACCAGGAGAATGGGAAAGGGAGAAGTGGAATAGTATAAATTATGTGCTATAAAAGAGGCCAGAAAAAAATTTTATAATGAAAGGGAAGAGGAGGATGAGAGAAAATAATATACACACTCAATATAGGTATAGAAATCCATCTTATCCTGCAGTAAAGGAAAAGGGGAAAGGAATATGGGAAAGGGAGAGGGTAATAGAAGAGAGGGCATATTGGGGGAGGGAATGGTCAGTAGTAAAATACTTTTGAAGATGGACAGAATGAAAGGAGAGAAGAGAATAAATCGGGGAAATACATTTAGCAATAGTAAGCATGAAAAGAATTTTGAAGCAAGTTTCTTTGATAAGGCCTCATTTCTTAAACATATAGGGAACTGAGGGGCAGCTAGGTGTAGCAGTGGATAGAGCACCAGCCCTGAAGTCAGGAGGACCTGAGTTCAAATCTGGCCTCAGACACTTAACACTTCCTAGCTGTGTGACCCTGGGCAAGTCACTTAACCTTAATTGCCTCAGCAAAAACAAACAAACAAACAAACAAACCAAAAAACATATAGGGAACAGAATCAAATTTATAAAAAGATAAGAGCCATGCCTCAATTGATAAATGATCAAAAGGGCTATAAAATCATGCATGTCCTTTGACCTAAAAATACCAGTTAGACTTGAATATCAAAAGAGATTAAAAAAAAACAGAGAAAGGACTTATATGTACAAAAATATAGCAACTCTTCTCAGGGCAAAAAAAAAAAAATTGGAAATAGAGGGGATGCCCATTAATTGGGGAATGGTTGAATAAATTGTGGTATGTGATTATGATGGAATATTATTGTTCTATGGGAAATGATGAGCAGGATGCTCTCAGAAAAACCTGTAAAGTCCTCTATAAATTTAAAGTGAAATGTATTGTGCACAAAGTAATAGCAATGTTCCAGAAAGTTTAATTGTGAATGACATTGCTATCCTCAGCAAAACAATGATTCACAACTACTTTGAAGGACTTATGATGAAAACCCTATCCATACTCAGAGAAAGAACTGATTGTGTCTGAATGCAGATTAAAGCATACTCTCTCTTTTTTCACTTTATTTTTCTTGAGGTTTTTTTGGGGAGGAGGGGGAAGAAGATCTATGTTTTCTTTCACAATATGACTTTGTTAGAAGTTTTGCATAACTTCACATGTGCTTTCTTAATAGGGAATGGAGGCAGGGATAAGAGAGAGAATCTGGAACTCAAAGCATTTAAAACAAATGTAAAAAATGTTTTAAATGTAATTTAGAAAAATAATTGTAATGTCATTCTTAAATGTAATTCAGGAAAAATAAAAACATAAATATATTTTTTAAAAGGATGTTGAATTTTTTTTTTACAAATTTACAAATGGGAATTGAAAAGAAGTGGGAATTACCATTTCTTCTTGTTGTAATTCTTATGATAGGTTTCCATTTTTTACTTTGCCTAAAAAAATCACCCTTCCTTAAAAAATGATTATTTTTCTTATATTAATAAGCATTGCAAATAAAAAGCTTTAAAAAATTAAAATTAAAAAAACAAACAAAAAATATTAATAAGCAGTTTTATAAGCAGATCTTTTTGATTATTAAAAGTCAGTAATTAGGTATTAGTAGGATTTTTTTTTCTGTTTTTTATTTCCTCATTCAAAACTCAGCCCTTGATTAAATCAGACTGACAATGAGATAGTCTTAACCTTGAGCCTGACCCTATCAAACTAGGAAAATTTATTTCTGATTCAAGGGTAAGAAGAATCTAATCTAGGTAAATTCTGGCCCACTGTATTCAACTTAAAAGGTCTAGGAGGAATTGAATCTGTTCATATCAGACAAGATCAAAATAAAATGCTTAGCCTCTCAATAGAAAAAGCCCATCTCAAGCCATTCTCCAATTGATAGTCAAAAGATATGAACAGACAATTTTCAGATGAAGAAATTGAAACTATTTCTAGTCACATGAAAAGGTGCTCCAAATCACTATTGATCGGAGAAATGCAAATTAAGACAACTCTGAGGTACCACTACACACCTGTCAGATTGGCTAAAATGACAGGAAAAGATAACGATGAATGTTGGAGGGGATGTGGGAAAATTGGGACACTGATACATTGTTGGTGGAACTGTGAACGGGTCCAACCATTCTGGAGAGCAATCTGGAATTATGCTCAAAAAGTTATCAAACTGTGCAGTTTGACCCAGCAGTGTTTCTACTGGGCCTATATCCCAGAAAGATCTTAGAGGAGGGAAAGGGACCCACATGTGCAAAAATGTTTGTGGCAGCCCTTTTTGTAGTGGCTAGAAACTGGAAACTGAATGAATGCCCATCAATTGGAAAGTGGCTGAATAAATTATGGTCTATGGATGTCATGGAATATTATTGTTCTGTAAGAAACGAGCAGCAGGATGATTTCAGAGAGGCCTGGAGAGACCTACATGATCTGATGCTGAGCGAAATCAGCAGAACCAGGAGAACATTATACACAGCAACAACAAGACTATAAGATGATCAATTCTGATGGACATGGTTCTCTTCAACAATGAGGTGATTCAAACCAGTTCCTATTGTTCATCGATGAAGATAGTCATATACATCCAGAGAGAGGCCTGAGAGTGTGAACCACAACACAGAATTTCAACGCTTTCTGTGAATATTTCCATGCATTTTGTTTTCCTTCTTAGATTGTTTTTTTTTTCTTCTCTCTTTCTAGATCTGATGTTTCTTGTGCAGTAAGATAACTGTATAGATATATATACATATATTGGATTTGTTATATAATTTACCATATTTAGCATGTATTAGATTACCTGTCATCTAGGGGTGGGGGGGTGGGGGGAAGGAAAGGAAAAGCTTGGAACAACAACAACAACAACAAAAAAGCTTTTGCAAAGGTCAATGTAGAAAAATCACTCATATGTTTTGTAAATAAAAAGCTTTTAATTAAAAAAAAAGAAAGAAAAAAGAAAGAAAAAGCCCATCTCATAATATACACTCTCAATTGTTAACCAATCAGAATTGATTTTCACTCTCAGAAACATCCCCTTTTTTAAGGGTATCTAAACAGTGGCCTCCATACAGGGTGTTTGGTTCTGAGAGAATTACTGACCTCAATTTATTGATTATCCGTTAGCCTAATATATTGATTATTAACTACTAAGAAACTATGTCTCATACTATTCATTCGTTTCACCCTGCTTTATGGGTCCCAAATAGGAATAGATTAAGTCCTCTATTAAAATATTTGTTCCATTAATGTACTCACAATGAAGCAATCCTTCATCAAATGCCCCATTTGTTCTTGTTTACTGACAAGTTTCTTGTTTTATTTGTTTACTGACAAGTGAGTAGGATTGGTTTTGGTTCAGTCACATTTCTACCATATTTTCTATTATTAACTCTCTCCTAAATTTAGTAAAGATACATGAAATTAAGTAAGACCCAGAGTCAATGACTCCAAAGAAGTGTTGGTCATTTTGTTTTCCTTGGTGTACTATTACCTTACATGGTGTTGGGTCCCCTGACTCATATATATATTACTATATATACTATACTATATTTTACTCCATATAGTGAATTTTTTCTCATGAAATACTAAGAACTCACAGGATTCCTTGAAGGAACCCAGAAGCATTAAGTCCATCAGTTCCTCTAGGGAAAGGAACTACTAATTTGGAGTAACCTTCTTGTCATTTTGGTGGATCCCCCTTTTATAGAGAGTCCTACACAATTTCTGGGAATCTTAGTACCACCCTGTGATTTAGACTTCTGAAATATAAATATTATTTGATCAACAATAGACTCCCCTTCTCATCCTAACAGTACTATCCCCAAGTAACTAACTTTATCAACTAAGACACTGTTCAGAAATTATGTAATTGGTGTTTTTCTTCCAAGGAAAAGTATGCATCAGGAAATTTCTAGGAGACGTGATGCCTTAATTATTGAACTTAGGAACTCTAAAATATGGGGTTATCCATAGGACAATCCACAAATCTGGTACTTTCCAGCATAGCTTCTTTCTTTGCTAGATTCTGATTTCAAAGTAATTTGATGATTTTAAATCTTTGTTAGAAGATGGAGTACATTCAGGACTCCTCTGATCTTCTGATTTTAGGTAGAATTTTCAGACTTTTTTTTCTTTCTATTTAAAAAAAAAATTGGAACTGCATTTTTTTTTTTTTTTTTTTTTTTACTATTTTCCACAAGCTTTTAAAGATCATTTGTGTACTATGGCTTAGCTACATATGTCAGTTCTTTTAGTACTCTAGGGTTAGTTTATATAGATTAGAAAATTAAAAGTATTCCAAAGCAGTGTGATGTTCATTTACAATCCCCCTGATTAATTTGCATATCAGCTGCCAATTAGTAGTTTTGTTCTGTTCTTTCTGATCCAAAGATCAATCTCTTTGACAGAGAAAATAAGCAAAAAAAAATAAGAGCTATTTTTCTTTTTCTTTCATTTTTTTCTTTTATTTGAATCTTCTTACACAAAATGACTAATATGGAAATGTTTTACATATTTGTACATGTATATCCCATAATTGATTGCTTTGGGGGCAAGGAAGGAAGGGATAGAATTTGAAACTCAAACCTTTAAATAAAAATATTTTACAAATTGGAAGAAATACAGGAAGAATATATCTTAATACATAAAGTAAAGCTAAATGAGAGAAGTAGATAGCAAAACTATAAAAGCCAGAGACTCAAATTATCCTTCTCAGATTTAGATTAAAATTAACAAAAATAAATGAAAAAAAAAAGGATCTGAGCACCTCTGCCGTTTTTCCATTATTAATTATAATTATCACTCCATCTCTCCTAGGTGATAGTTCTTCTTCCTTTACCCCTTCCAATATACCTGAGAACAAAATCAACTCCAACAATCTTTCTTATTGACCTTGATTTATCTTATCAACCTCAGTTTATTCTGAGCCTTAGCATTCCTGATATTACTCTTACAAGTCCTTGTCACTCTTATGTTTTCATCTTCCATTACCTGCCCTTATTTCCTTTTTCTATACATGACTTTAAAAAATTTTAAGCTGTTCTACATAGATCTCCTTCCCATCCACACAATTCTCTTCTGGCAACCTTTTCTTTTCATCCTCGATGGAACTGGTTTTGTTTTTTTTTTAATTTTTTTATTAAAGCTTTTTATTTGCAAAACATATGTATGGGTAGTTCTTCAATATTGACCCTTACAAAACTTTCCATTACAAATTTTCCCCCCTAGTCCCCTCTCCTCCCCTAGATGGCAGAAAGCCCACCACATGTTAATTATATTAAAATACTTGACAAGATTTATACATATTTCCATACTTATCTTGCTGTGCAAGAACAATCATATCTACATGAACAAAAATATCTGAAAAAGGAAACCCAATGCAAGCAAACCTCAATAGAGAGCATGAAAATGATATGTTGTAGTCCATATATCATATCCCTCTCTCTGGGTGTATATGGCTTTCTTTACTGAACAATTGGAACTGGTTTGAAACATTTCATTATTGAAGAGAGCCATGTCCATCAGAATTGATCATCATATAGTATTGTTGTTGCCGTGTATAATGATCTCCTGGTTCTGCTCATTTCACTCAGCATCAGTTCATGCAAGTCTCTCCAGGCCTCTCTGAAATCATCCTGCTGGTCGTTTCTTACAGAGCAATAATATTCCATAACATTCATATACCATAATTTATTCAGCCACTCTCCAATTGATGGGCATCCATTCAGTTTCCAGTTTCTAGCCACTACAAAAAGGGCTGCCACAAACATTCTTGCACATGTGGGGCCCTTTCCTTCCTTTAAGATCTCTTTGGGATATAAGACCAATAGAAACACTGCTGGGTCAAAGGGTATGCACAGTTTGATAACTTTTTGAGCATAGTGATGGAACTGTTTTTTTTTTTTGAAAAACCATTACCCATTTCTTGTGACTCACCTATCTGTCAAAAAAAACTTAAAAACTGTGTACAAGGAAGTTGTAATGCTGACCAGGAGAAGTTTGAGTCAATTTTGTTGCCAGATGAATTGATCTAGGATGCAGCTATATGGGTACTTTGATCAAGAAGAATATAAAACAGCTTTTAGGATGTTGGCCAAAAACTTCTGGGAACCTCCTTGCTAATTACTTTCAAATCTTCTTGCCAAAGGCCTTTTTAAATTTATTTTTAAAAATGTTCCTAAACTTTTTAATCTCCACTAAAAACTACTTCTACCTGAAGGCATTAGAATCTGTTTTTAATAAAAAGACTATTTAAACTCTTTAGCTCTGAGTGACTCATTGTACCAGGTGCTGAATAAGGACCAGGAAAGGAAGAGAGATCAAGGTCAAAGGGAAAGTCCCTAGAAGACCTAATCTTGAAATTCTATCTACTGTAACAATCAGATTAGGTCATATGGTCCCAAAGCTAAGATTTAAGCCTGTTCCTCAATTCATCCTCAAATGAGGAGGCAGTTCCTTATCTATATTCTTAACTCTGCCAAGTAATTGTGTTAGCTTTTAATTGATGTGTTTCTGTTCACATTAATTAAAAGAACTATCTATTTAATATGGCACATTGGGGACTGAAATATTTGATCAAGGCATTCCTGCTCCATCTACAATAAAAAGTCTCCCCCTTGATTCCATGATGTCTTGGACAATTCTCTCTGATTTTTGGAGCTAACTGAGGGAAATAATACCCTCAAATCTTCATTCAGATAGCTATAAGGTGTCAGTTGTCAGCTATCGTATTGTCAATGATAGTTGAGTGGAATAGATTTTGCCTATTTGGTAAAACCTGAGATCTACTTTGGGGACTTTCAGTTAAGATGGTGGCATGGAAAGTCCTAGCCAAGCCTGTCTTACAAGTACCCCAGCAAAGTTTTTAAAGAGATGCCAGTTGAAAAAATTCTCAATAAAAAGGAAATTCAAATAAACTTAGTCATTTAGTTTAAAATTGCATAAGAAAGGGCAGCTAGATGGTACAGTGGATAGAGCAGTAGCCCAGGGTTAAGAGGACCCAAGTTCAAATGTGGTTTCAGACATTTAACACTTTCTAGTTATGTGACCCTAGGCAAGTCACTTAGCCCCAATTACCTCTCAAAAACCAAACCAAACAAACAAAAAGATTCTCTGAGAACACATCCATAAATCTTCATGCACTCTGAATGTGGATGTACCAGGGTTTCTAGTAAACAATAAGATCTTGGCTCTGTTTTATTAAAGCTGAAGGTAAGGGTGGAATCAACCCTGGGAGACCACTATTTAGAAATATGAGGTAAGTGGTAACAAAAGGCCTGAAGCCAGTATTTCTTTTGGAAAGAGTGTGAACAAAAACCATGAAACAAAACCGGTGAGTGACTGCCAAGGGACTAAATTGATACAGGGCCCAAGTAGTCTGTACCACGGAGACTTCAGGAGTCCTAAGACCAACTCAGTCTCTGACATCTTGTCAGAGCTTGTCAGGTCCTGAGCAGGGGACCAAGTCATCTCTGGTTGTTGAAATAGAAAATGGACAGAGATGTACATGAAGCTACCTTCTCTGTTATTAATTGTTGCTTCTGTTGCCCTATTGCAGTTCTGGATAGGGTGGTTAGAACCTGGTCCTGATTTGTATTGCAATACTTAGCTTTTGCTTCTGTTTCTTAATTGCCCAGTGTGAGCACTGGTAATAGTAAAAACATGGTTAAAACAAATAATGATATAATATGCAAGTATCTTAAGGAAAAATGAATTGAATTACAGAAGAAATAGAGAAAAAAAGTATGATAGTTGGGATAGTTCATATCTAGACAAATATTACAAAACCAGAAAAGGGAGCCTCCAGCAAAGCCAGCACCAGTACAGGGTAGCCTGCCAGCATTACCAGTAATACACCAGGGACATGTGTAGCTTGCAAAGGTTTATGAACTTAAGCAACAAGATCTCAAGGTTTCTCTCGTAAAACTTGTAGATTGTGGACAATGACTCACTCTGGTGGCTATAGAAGTCCTGGGGATCATGTGGGATGCTGGTACTCTACTCAGACTATGATACACTAAGGTGCTTTACATTCTACTGAGATGCTAGGAAGGTCTCAGAAGACCCAAAACTAATAGTGCAGATCAGGGAGGGAGAAGTGGGAAGTACCTTATCTCAGCTTGTGGAGGTCAGTGAAGAAACCCAGTTGACTTGGGGTGGTATCAAACAGGGTTTAACCTTCCCACCAAAAAATCACAGCAGGAGTCAGAGCCTACTCCTGGCACAAAGCCTCAGTTTAAGAACTAAAACTAGAAAGAGGAGTAAATTTAAAAAAAATGTTGAGCAGTATAAAAAAATATTGCAAATCTAGAGATCCCCAAAAGAAAGATGAGTAACTGTAACTATAGGCAAAGATTCAAAGAAAAAGAAAATAAATTTGCACAATGATTATGTGAATACTTATGATGTAGGGGGGAATAGCAATACCTAATTCAACATGTGACAAATTTACAAAGGCCATTTTCTTTGGCAGAAGATAGATTTATTTAGGGGAAAATATTATAGATAAAACAAAGGGATACAATAAACATCAGGAATGGAACATATGAAATAGATTTGGGAGAGCATATAGTTAGACTAAACAGAGTTAGCCAGAGTAAGAAGAAAGACACCTTTAGAGGAAAGGCACTATAAGGAGGGAAAGAGAGTAATCTCATAGTAGGCTTAATCTTGGAAAAGATCTTCATCATAAGCATTGAGGTTTTTTTTTTTTTTAGGTGTAAAAGTATGAAATCAAGATCTGTCTGAAGATATGCTAATCAAATTAGTCCAGGAAAACTAACTTCTTTTTTGTATGCAATTACGATTGATAGAGTTTACAACTGTCTTTTTTTTTTTAAACAACAATATCCAATACTTTGTTAATTGTTTTATTTTTTTTTCTGATTATACATGTATGTTAACTTTTAAAATACACATTTCTTTTTATTTATTTATTTATTTTTAATTTTTTTTAAAAATACACATTTCTTTATGAATCATGTTGGAAGAGAAAAATCAGAACAAAAAGGAATAAACCATGGGAGAGAAAAATAAAACAAAAAAGAAGTAAACATGGCATGTGCTGGTTTACATTCGACAATTCTCCATTAATTGGGTGTTACTGAAATTACAGAATATGAATCTCACCTCTCATTAGATAGGCAGTCCCTGTCTCCAAGAAGCTTACATTCTTTTTTTTTTTCTTTTTGCTGAGGCAATTGGGGTTAAGTGACTTGCCCAGGGTCACACAGCTAGGGCTGGTGCTCTATCCACTGCATCACCTAGCTGCCCCGAAGCTTACATTCTTAAGGGAGAAGATAACCTGAGAAGCCAGATGCAGAAAACAACTGTCTTAACTTAGAATAATAAGACAGTCTGTGAAAGCTGAGTTCCCCTCAAGCTTGTCTCAAATATTGTTGTGAATGTCTTTAAAGATGCTAACTAGATTAGAGATAGGATGGATGAATTAACAATGGACTCTGACTTTACATTATTCTACATGAACAGGATTTGGGCTTCTTTCTGACTGGGAAAGAATGTAAATCACATCGCCTAGAAATGAATCAAGAGATAATAAATGAAATAAAAGCTCTAAATGAAAGAATTAGAAGAATAAGTAATTTAGAAGAGAAAGTGTTTAAGGTCACCCAAGAAATAAAATTTCTGATCACTAGAGTAGATAAAATGAAATCAGTGATTCCATGGGACAGCAAGAAATATTTAAATGAACTCAAAAGGTTGAAAAAAAAAGAGAAGAAAATATAAGCTAATTTTTTTTAAATGACCTGGGAAACAAGTAAGAGATAATTTAAGAATTACTGAATTTCCTGAAAATCATGATTTTTTTAAAAAAAAAAGTCTGTATACTGTATTTCAAGAAATAGTAAAGCAACAACAACAAAACCTGCCCAGATGCATTAGAATTAGAAAGAAAAGTAAGAATAGAAAGTATCTACCTCCTGAAAGGAACCTTAAAAAGAAAAACTTCAAAAATATTAGAACAAAATTCAGTTTCCACATTAAAATACTGTAAAGCATCCAGAAAATCAGTTCAAAATCAAGGAGCCCTAGTCAGCATCATGCAAGATCTGGCAGCTTCTATAACTGTTAGTCTTTTTAGTACCCTAGGATGTAAGACCAATAAAACTCATTCAAGGCAGTTTTCTTGCATATTAATTGCCTATTTATTAGTTGTTTCAATAGAATCCAACAATTTATATTTAATGAAAAAAAAAAAAAAGCAAAAAAGAAGGTGTTGAAACAAAGTCTTCCAAAAGGCAAATGATTATGCTTATTACCAAGAACAATTTACTCCAAAAAGATCCTTATAATCCTACATAGAGAGAGATGGAATAGAGGACTTTCAAGCATTTTTGATGAACAGTCCTGAGTTGAGTAGGAACTTTGAAATAAAAACAGTAGACCAGAGAAATTAAAAAAGATAAAAGTTATTTAAGAAAAATTTGGAAGAGCTATATCATGATGTAAGAAGTGGATGGAGACTTGGTTTTCACAGAGTAATGAAAATCAAATTGGAGAAATGAAACTTAAATTAGACAATTAAAACCCACAGAAAAATGTAATCAGGAAATGGAGGTCCTCAGAACTTTGGCTTCCCACATGTGCAAGAATGTTTGTGGCAGCCCTTTCTGTAGTGGCTAGAAACTGGAAACTGAATGGATGCCCATCAATTGGAGAGTGGCTGAATAAATTATGGTATATGAATGTTATGGAATATTATTGCTCTGTAAGAAACGACCAGCAGGACGATTTCAGAGAGGCCTGGAGTGACCTGCATGAACTGATGCTGAGTGAAATGAGCAGAACCAGGAGATCATTGTACACAGCAACAACAGTATTACATGATGATCAATTCTGATGGACATGGCTCTCTGCAACAAAGAAATGTCGCAGACCAGTTCCAGTTGTTCAGTAAAGAAAGCCATATACACCCAGAGAGAGGGATATGAAATATGGACCACAACATAACATTTTCATGCTTTCTATTGAGGTTTGCTTGCATTGTGTTTACTTTCTCAGATTTTTCTTTCTTGTAGATACGATTTTTCTTGCACAACAATGATAAGTGTGGAAGTATGTATACATATATTCGATTTGTCAAGTATTTTAACATAATTAACATGTAGTGGATATCCTGCCATCTAGGGGAGGGGTAGGGAGTAGGGAGGAAAAATTTGTAACAGAAAGCTTTGTAAGGGTTAATGTTGAAGAATTACCCATACATATGTTTTGCAAATAAAAACAAAACAAAACAAAACAAAACCAAAAAACTTTGGCTTCTCAGGTTATCTTCTCCCTTAAGAATTTAAGCTTCTTGGAGACAGTAACACCCAATTAATGGAGAATGTGGGAGAGACTTGTACTTCAGAAGAGGAAATAAAACACGGCCTTTGCAGTTCCAAATGTGTGTTTACTAATCTAGGCATCCATTCTTGCAAGCATGTAAAATAGATCTTTCCTGCATTCATCAGTGAGTCAGTGGAGTTCTTGGTAAGATACTTTGTTTTTTACAATGATATATTGCCAACATTCTAAGGGGGGAGGAGGAAGAGGGAGATCTACAAATATCTCTTTAAAAATTTAATGTCTTCTAATGTTATTAGACAAATAAGAAAAACAGGTTCTGGGGATAGATTGGTTTTGCATTGAGGATTTGATAGGGGTAAAGAGAAGGGAGGGTGAAAATTATACACAAGTGGAAAAAGGAGGAAGAAAAGGGTATATTTTGCTATATTTTCATAATTGGGATCTATGAGAAGAGTATATAAAAATTGGGGAAAGATGAAGGAGTGGACATCAGATGCATCTCATTTTTATATGAAATATCAAAGAAAGGTTGAACACAGTTTGCTGTAGAAATAAAATTCTATAAGAAACAAATAGAGTTAGGGGAGGGGAAGAGAGGAACAGTTAAGAAGGAGGAAAATGTTAGGGAATGAATAGTCTAAAAGCAAAATAAACTTCTGGATCCAAAAGGAGAGAGTTAAAAAGAAGAGGAAAAGAAAAGAACTAAAATTTAGAGAGTGCCCTAGATTACTTTTTAGACAACTGGAAAATGGAAAAATGCTATATGAATGTAATGGAATATTATTGAGTCATTAGATAGAACAAAAGAGATAATTACAGAAAGTCATACATAGTATGAATTGAAGCAGAACCAGGAGAACAATTTATTCAAGGATTATCAACCTTCTGAGAAACTTTGAAAGATTTAAGAACTCTAATTAGTATATTGGAAACCCAACTTTACTGCCGACTTTTGATGAAGTATGTTACCTGCCTCTTGACAGAGAGATGATAGATACTCATACATCAAGAATATAAAAAAGAAGTTAATGATCTGAATAAAATTTTAGAAAAGTTATATATGATAGATCTCTAGCTATTATTGATTGGGAATAGAATAGTTAGAATAAGTAGTTTCTTTTATACATAATGCCTCATACTCTTACTCTAAAGATGAAGAAATTAAAAAAAAAATATATGGTACATATAGTTTATACATTTTCCAGCTATTCATGGCACCTTTACAAAAACTGACCATGTGCTAAGGCACAAAAAGCTCATACATAAGTGCAAAAAATTTTAAATACATCCTGAACTGACCACAACACAATATAAATTATAATCAATAAAAGGTCTTTGAAGAAAGAATTTAAATAATTTAAATAGCATATTCCTTTTTTTATTATTAAAGCTTTTTATTTGTATAACATATGTATGGGTAGTTCCCCAACATTGATCTTTACAAAGCTTTCCTTTACAGATTTTACCCCCAGTCCCCTGCCCTCCCCTAGATGGCAGGAAGTCCACTACATGTTAATAATGTTGAAACGTTTGAGAAGTTATGCAAGAAAAATCCTATCTACAAGAAAAAAAAAAAGAATCAGAGAAAGGCAACACAATGCAAGCAAATGTCAATAGAGATCATGAAAATGTTATGTTGTGGTCCATATTTCATTTCCCTCTCTCTGGGTGTATATGGTTTTCTTCATTGAACAATTGGAACTGGTTTGAGACAATTCTTTGTTGCAGAGAGCCATGACCATTAGAATTGATCATCATGTAATACTGTTGTTGCTGTGTATGATGTTAAATAGCATATTCCTAAAGAAAATGTGTCTCAAAGAACAAATTCCAGAAAAATTGGTAAATTTACAAGGTATTAAGGGGATAAAACCAAAATGATTATTATGAGAAATTTTATATCTCTAATACTTTCATCAGGAGGCAGGCATGTGATTCAGTAAGTTGAGTATTGGCCTGGAGTCAGAAAGACCTGAGTTCAAATTTGACCTTAGATACTTACTAGTTGTTAATTGTTTCCATTCTATCCAGAAACCCTGAGGGTTTTCCCCTTCCACAATGATTTTTTTTAAGAGTATGTAAAAGAGGCCATTTTGGGGGGCCTCATTTCTTACTTATCCTTAATCATGGATTGTACCTTACACAAACTGCAAACTGGGAAAGAACTTAGCTTTAAAAAGTCACCCATTGCATCCAAGATGCATTTGTTCAGATCTATGTCTTGGCTCTGGACTCAGAAGACTCTGGAGGAGACTAATGAATTTGAACAACTCTCCTTCACTTAAATCCAATTTGTATGGGATGGTGACTCTTACCCAAATTAAAAATCAGAGACTTTCGAGGTAAAAAAGCCAAAAAAAAAAAAAAAGGATTTATTAAGATCTTTCGAGAAAGGGCAACTCCTAACAGACAAAGTGTCAGTAGAGGAGTGCAAAGCACAAACTGCAAAACCACAAGATTAAACAGACCTTGAGCACAGAAGTACCCCACTTTTTTATCCCCCCCAACCATTTCTCCCACTTTCTGGGGAGTCCAGACTTACATTCTATATGTGAAAATCTATTCCACAAACAAAAGAAAATTAGTAAATAACAAACTCTTAGTTTAAATTTCCCTAGAGAATTGCTATATAAGCAGATATTCTTGGATGAGAGAATTCTGTTGTGTGAATTCCAAAGCCATTAATGCCTTTAAAAGAAGTATTTAGGGGCAGCTAGATGGCGCAGTGAATAGAGCATCAGCCCTGAAGTCAGGATAGACCTGAGTTCAAATCTGGTCTTAGACACTTAACACTTCTTAGCTGTGTGACCCTGGGAAGTCCCTTAACCCCAATTGCCTCAGCAAAATAAAATAAAATAAAAGAAGTACTTAAATGCTAATTAAGAAGTCGGGGGAAATAGGAGGGAAAGTGTTCATCCAAGACAATGGAACACCTGCAGATTTTTAGTTATAGCTCAACTTGTTATTGTAAAGTCTCAAGTCACAATTAGGGCATAGTTCAGGGTCATATTCCCATGAAAGTCTTCACTCAGTTTATCCCATTCTCGTTCCCAATGTTTATGTTTATGTTGAGGCATTTGGGGTTAAGGGACTTGCCCAGGGTCACACAGCTAGGAAGTGTTAACTGTCTGAGTTCAGATTTGAACTCAGGTCCTTCTGACTTCAGGGCTGATGCTCTATCCACTGCGCCACTTAGTTGCCCCATTTATGATCATCTTTAAGAAGGAAGGACAAACAATAACAAAGACAACAATATGCTTTAACTATGTCTATAGACAATGATTACTTACTGAGAGAGCCCCCACTATTGGGAGATTAGAGAGAAAACTACTTCTGATCATTGAACAAGGAGAGACCAGTGTTAGTCTCTTTAAGGACTGAATCTTGATGGTTATTTTCTTTGAGTGTCTTTTATACCCATCAACTATTGCCCCTGCCTTCCAGCCTAATAATTTAAGCTTCCTCCAAGTTCACCTAAGATTAGTCTCAGCTCTGGCTTTTCTGGGACAAGATCCATGTATATTCTACTGATTTTATCAGCAGCTTTCCTCTTTAAACCTGTCTCCTGGACTCAGTGAATGGAATTTTAAAGGTCACCCTGAAGCATAACTCAACATTATTCACTCCATGATATTTCTTCCTTTTTGTTTCTTTCAAGGTAGTCTTTCACATCTTATAAATAAATTACTTGACTCTTCTGCCACTTTTAAAATTAAACACCTTTTATGTGATTAGGTCCTGGACTTTCAAGGACCATTTCCTTATGGAGGAACTATTTTTTTTTAAAGTCTAACAAAATGGAGGAAACATCAGCTACCTTGACTTTTAAATATTAATAAACAAATTAATTAAATAAAAATAATTCAAATATGGTCTTGCCCAATTATATACAAGCTAAACTGATAAATAGAATGGATGAATATTTACATAAAAATATTAAAATTGTTAGAACAAGAAACAGAATTTCAATTACTCAGTCTTTTAAAAATAATTTATTTTATTTTATTTTTCAAATGGTATTTTATCTTTTTCCCTCACATGTCAAGAAGATTTTTAGTATTAATTTTTACAAAATTTTGAGTTCCAAATTTTTCTCACTCTCTCCTTTCCCTTCTTCTAAAGATGGTAGACAATTTTATATAATTTATACATGTGCTTTCATGTAAAACATTTCCATATTTATCACAGTTATGAAAGAAAAAAATAGATCAAAAGGAGAAAAAAGCACAAGATAGAATATAGTAAGTAAAAAAAAATGTTTCAATCTGCATTGAGTCCATCAGATCTTTATTTGTGATGTGGACTCTGAGCTAACACTCTTCACTTGTCAGGAAGAAGCCCACCTGGCTATTATCAGGAATAACCAAGTCTCAAACTATCCTGTTGGTATAGAGTGATTTGTAAGAATAGAACTCTTTATCAACCTCCATTATCTATCCCTCAGACTTCTGGGCATCTTTAAATAATCTTTGAGATATTGATGAGTATATCTTAAAGTCTGGGACTTAGTCTGCCAGATGCATTCCATCTGGCTCTTCCTTGATCCCTCCTTCTGAGCTACCTGATACTTTCTTTCCTCCCATGAAAAACCCCCAAGGTACTATATGAGGATCAGTTCTAATGGACATGACTCTCTTCAACAATGAAATGCTTCAAACCAATTACAATTGTTCAGTGAAGAAGGCCATATACACCCAGAGAGAGGGATGTGAAATGTGGACCACAACATAACATTTTGATGTTCTCTATTGATGTTTGTTTGCATTGTGTTTCCTTTATCGGATTATTCTCTCTTATAGATATGATTTCTCCTGAACAAAAAAATCATGTGTGGCAATAACTATACATATATTCGATTTAAGTATTCTAGCATAATTATCATGTAGTGGATATCCTGCTATCTAGGGGAGGGGTGAGGAGTAGGGGGGAAAAATTTGTAACAGAAAGCTTTTTAAGGGTTAATGTTTAGGAATTACCCATACATATGTTTTGCAAATAAAAAGTATTAATTAAAAAAGAAAAGAAAAGAAAAACCCCCAAGGTTGTATTTCTCCTATAAAAGATCTACTCAGGATGAAGATCTTTGCTAAGTCCTTTTCAGAACTAAGGTTTCCCCCAACCCCTATTTCTGTCTCTGTCTCTCTGTCTCTCTCTCTGTGTCTCTCTGTCTTTATCTCTGTCTCTCTGTCTCTGTCTCTCCCTTTCATAGGTTCTTCCTTTTTTGATCTTTTTCTCCTTACTGTACCTTTGGTTAGTAACTCTGGTTACTAGAGTCTTTTCTTCAATGGTGTCTTTCTTCTCACTCTACCTTTGGTAAGTAATTGTGGTTAAACTCTTCTATAGATCTAACCTTCTAGTCAATGGCATAATTCCACCTCATGGCATATTCCTTTAATGGATTCTTCCAAACTCCTTTCCTTGATAATAACCCTATTGCTTTCCCAAATCTATTTCATATTTGCCACTCCTGGTGTCTATTATACCTCTTCATTTTGTCTGTAACCTCTTCTCCTAAATAAACCTACCTTTTGGCAAAGAGAATGACCATTGAGAATTTGTCACATGTTTTTTTGAACTGTGAATTGTCATCCTGACTCATCATTTAGAAGTGAATAACATTGTCTTTCATGAGTCCTTTGTGATGAAGATCAGGAGAGCAATTCCTAATTTGAAAGGGGAGGTGCAAAGAGCGTCTGACAAAATCACAATGACTTTCTCTTTGCCAAAAGATATACCTTTATTCATGAGAAAAGGTCACAGGCAAAATCCAATTTTGTGACATACTTTGGAAGGAGAAAATTTTTATAGCTCAGAGGAAAAGGGAGAGATAAAGGCAGAATCTATGAGTGATTAAGACGTGTATCAAGAAATTGAGACTGTCTTAAGGATAGTCTGTGAAAACTTGTTCCTATTAGGGTTCAGGGATGACTCAAAAGTTGTTTGAAGATGATAACTAGGCAGCCTCAGATGTTGGAGTTCTAGACAATGGAAGCTGATAAAGAGTTTTGGCCTTACAGCATTCTATACAAACAGGAACTAGCTTCCTTTTTGAAGCATTTTGTGTACTTGATTATGGCTAATAATAGCAGGATAGGTTCTTCTCAGCATTTCCTGATAAAGGAAGAGATTAAGGGTTCTTCTCAGCATTTCTTGATAAGGGAAGAGAATAAGCTGGTTTCAGAGTATACATCACTTTATACTTGCTTGGATCACTGTATTGCTGAGAAGAGCTGAGTCAGTCATAGTTGATCATCACACAATGTTGATGATATTGTGTACAACGTTTTTCTGACTTTGCTCATTTCACTTTGCATCAATTTATACAAGCCTTTGCAGATTTTTATGTTTATCATTTCTTCTTGCACAATAATATTCTATTATGTTTCACAAAGGAATTTTCAAAGAAAAAAACTGAACAAAACACCAGGTCCAGATGTATTTATATGTGAATTCTATCAAACATAAAATAAAATCCCTTTCATATAAACTGTTTCCTACAATAGAGAAAGGAGCCAGAGGAAAAGCCAAAGATAAAGTCTGAAAAACAAAGCTATAGAGTATTTCTAGTAAATATTCATGCAAAATATTAAGTAAAATATTAGCAAAAGGCCATTGTAACATTGTTTTAATCTTGAAGTACTAGCTGAAGGGACAGGAATATGTTTCAAAACAGTACCTCAGGTGTGGAGAAGCCATCTTGTAGGGAATGGCATCTCATCATTGTCTACTCTAATCTTAACAACCTAGAGAACCTTCAGATTGCTTGGTAACTCTCAACAGTAGATCCTCAGAGCATTAATTTTCAATAGTTAATGTCATCATCTTTGTGTCAACTTCAAAAATCATCAAACATCAATCGTCTTTCAAATATTTGTTCATTAAACATCTCTTAGCAGATACAATATTGGAAAAACTTGAATTTGGGCGCTAAGCTGATCAGTAACCCTGAAAGAGCAATGGTTTCTTTACTTTGGCTCCTTTCTCTATTGTTGGAAACAGTTTATATGAAAGGGATTTTTTTTTTTTTTATGTTTGATAGAATTCACATATAAATACATCTGAGCCTGGGATGTTTTATTCCTTGCCTTAAGGAAATTTCCCATCTCTATGGCCTTTCTTTTTAAGAGAAAAAGTTCCTAAAATAACCCACAACTTATCTTTAATTTCTGGAAATTTTTATTTACAGCCATTTAGGTAAAAAAATCACCTTTTCACAACACATCAGCTTCAGTCTGATTGACGGATAGAAATATATGAACCAAATACTAGAACAGTGTCTCCAGGCCCTACTTCCTACTATGAAATTCTATTATAATGCCTTAGTTTACCTATTTAGCCAAAATATTTATAGGATAGCATAATGGAAAAAAAAAAGCAGTGAATCTGAATTCAGAGGTTTTGGATTCATGTCTCACCTCTGAAGCTTACTACCAAAGTGACCTTGGTTATTTAAATTTAAACTTTCAGGATCTTGGATTTTACATTCATAAACTTGATAGGCTTTAATAGATGACTGTCTTAAGAGCTCACCTTGGATGAGTCCTTTGATCTCAGAGGCGAGATGAATGAGGCTGGAGACTCATAGGGTGTAAAAAGAGCTCCAGTTTATTATGCTGCACAGCCTGTTGATAGACATTTTTGCAGGTCCTTTCTAGCACTAGGCTTATGATCCTTTATCTTTCTATCCAAACTACTGCTTTCAACTATATTCACTGTAAGCACCAACACTTGTATAATCAATTATCAAGTAATCAAAATCCTATAAGGAGAATTGGAGTCCAGACTGACTTATGGTATACTCTACACGAAACTAGAGTAGCATATAAATAGGACTTGATTACAACTTAATTCCCAAGGAACCTTGGAGTATAGGAAACTATGACCATTCCCTTGAAACCTACTTTTTAGTAAACCTTGCTGACTGAGATGGAGTATTCACCTGCTTAATTCCATCATCCAGGTAAGACACTGAGTGGCCTCTTGGCAAAGACTACTCTACTTAACTCATGTTTAATCAGTCATCTCTATCACTGGCCAATGGTAATGGTGGGTAGTAAAGAAGCCAATATTGTTTAGAATATTTCCAATTCTTGGACATAAAATGAACTTCCTATGGTGCGAATTGACAAAAGTGCTGGGAAAGAAAAAAAAAAAAGCCCATATCAATACATATTGTAGATATGCTAGTATTGGCAAATCTTCTACCCATGCTACATCCTTATGGTATGGAAGAATATTTTGGGGGGAGAGATGGTGTACATGTTTATAACTCATCTGAGGAAGCTGAGCCAGAAGTAGGCATGAAGAACTCCACGCATTGCTAAGCAAACTTATCTTCAATGATGGGGCAGGAGGGGGAAGATACAGTTCTGCAACAATATTAAATGTCTACACAATCAGATTGATTTAGACAAATATCCAACTTTATAACATTCCTGGCATTTGGGTTTCCTAATTTCATCCTGACTCCTTTGTAGTTCTGAATTTTCTTGACACTCAGTTGTCCAACTCATTTCACCTGTTAGGTCTTGATGTCAAAAGAAACAAAAAATATTGTGATTTTTCTTTCTTTTTTTTTTTTCCAGGTAAAATTACTTTTAAAATGTATTAAGGATGCTCCATCATCATCATCATCATCATCATCCTTGTTGCTGTTGTTATTTATATCACTGTTGCTTCTCACTGGCTGACTTCTACTTATTTCAATCTGCATCAGATCATATGAGTCTTCCAAAATTTCTCTGTTTTTTTTTATATTTGTCATTTTTTCTGTTGCCATAGTATTCCATTGTGTTTATATAACATTGTTTGTTTAGCCATTCTCCAACTTATTGTTCACTTTCTTTATTTCCAATTCTTTCCTTCAACAAAACTAATTATTTCTGCATAAATGTGTCTTTTTCTTTGTCTTTGGACTCTTAGTAATAGTATAGCTGAGTCGAAAGGTATGAACAACTTTTAACTTTTGGGGTATAATTTCAAATTATTTTTCCTGAATTGCCAGACCAATTTATAGTTCCAGAAAGAATACATTTATAGTGCTTGTTTTCTCAGCCCCTTCAAAATGTACATTTTCATTTTTTTGTCATCTTTGCCAATATGATGCAACCCTCTGTTTCCAGCTTTATTTCACATCACTCACCCATTCTGCTTTCCTATGAATGATCTATCCTTCAGCCAAACTTTCTATCCTTCAGTCCTTTCCCCTAACATTGCCCTTCCCAATACCTTGTGATTTCCTGCATCCAGATATTTGTTCATGATAATTCCATTTGTCTGAAATGCCCTTTTTTCTAGTCTTTACTTATTGAATTAAATACTGGTTCCTCCATGAAGTTTTTCCTAATCTTCCCTGTCAATAACAATTATTTCTGAATGACCTGGCATAATACTTCTTTTTTAATCTTTCATGTATTTCTAATATGGGCTGTGGTTGCCTCTGCCCTTATTAGAACCTCTCTAATGTAGTTTAAAATGCCCTGTCTTGTGATAGTATGCAATTGACACTCCATTGGAAAGGTTCCACTAAGGGCAAATAATCGCTCCTATATTCTAATTTTAAATAAAAGTAGAAAACACAAGTTGGCACAGACTTGAACTTGATGCTATTTGCCATAGGTATAATGATACCAATATGTGTGAAGACATCTGCATGAATGACATTTGTCAGTATCAAAACTGCAACTATCATCAAATAGTCAAAAAAGCTCAAGAAAAAAAAAAAGGAATCCAATCATGGTACTACCTATTTAAGGGAAACCATCTGCAAATTCAACAAATTATATTTGAAATTGAAATAGAAATAGAAATATGGGTATTGGAAATTTTCTGTGTTTTAACATAACACTCAGTTCCACTATTTTCTTTTAAGTTTGTATGTCATCCATTTCTTTCAAATTCTTAACTCCTCAAGAGAAAATTAATATGTGGTTTGGGGTCTAAATGGACAAAGTAGAAGGAGGCAAGGGAAACCCAATGAGAATTAGGATAAAGAAGCCAAATCTAGGAAAAAAAATATCCTTTCTTTAGGTGCCTCATTTCTCCCAGTTCTCAGGTGAGAATATTATCTGTCTAGAAGGCCCATAAATAGAAGGACTTCTCCACTGAACTTCTGTGTATTTTTTCTAAGAAAAATCCTTTTCAAATTACTTACTTGGACATAAAATTTAAATTTAGGGCATAGATGAGCTAGGCTAATAAAACTTTTTGCAATTTATTTCTGATGGTATTTGAAATATTCCACATCCAATGTTTCCCACCACTGTGATAAAGGAAGAGAAGTCATTTTCTCAATTCTTTTTGTACACTAGTAGGTATATCTCCTGCAGTACTCTGTTTATAGACTGGCTTACAGAGTTGGAAGAAAGTACCTTGAGATGTCATATAATTAATAGAGATGGTTCTGATCAAGTCTATGCCTAATCCATCTTTGACAAGATAAATAACTATAGTTTTTATAAGGCTACCCAATGAAGGATGGATGCCTACAATATCTCTTAGTGATCTATTCAAATATCTAATAGCCGTGACTGTTTACTATGTTTTTCCCTATATCTAACCTCTCTCAATCAAAAAGTATAAGTAAATGTCAATTATGGGCCAGAAACTATGTTAGATATTGTGATATAAAGGGGAAAAAGGAAATGATTTCTGCCTTCAAGGAGATTTCATTGTATTAAGGGAAATACTTGCACAGAATAAAATATATTAAAAATAAATATAATATAAATTTTTCCTGGAATGGATCAGTAAAGGCTTCATTTAAAAGGGTTGCTTAAATGGAGACAAGAGTTTCTAAGGCATAATAGAAAGCATTTCAGTCATAGGAGACTTGCAGGTGGAAGGGTACAAGACAAAAGATGGAGGGTCCTAAGTGAGAAGCAGTTAGCTGGTTGGTTTGGCTGGAGAGTTGAAAGCATGGAAGAAGGTAATGTATGATATACATACTTGGAGAGATAGGTTGGGGCCGAGTTGTGAAGAACTCCAAAAACCAAAAAGGATCCTTCATGTTGAAGCTATAAGGTAAGATTCCTGTGCTCTATATATCTATTTACAAACAACAATAATAACAACAAAAACTATAGTACAATGCCTTGGAACTTAGGAATTTATCCTTCAGTTGTAACCATCATGCTTTTCAAAGGCTCTTGCTTCTGAGAATTTATCTTCCTTTCCCTTTATGTTTTTAAAGATTTTGGGTGCAAGAAGTAGGGAAGAAGGGAGATAAGATTCTAATTTTTCACTACTAAGCCACAGATCAAACTCTCTTTGTTGAATACATTTCCCTTCATTCTGAGAAAATTAATGTAGAACTCTTTCCAAGAAGATCTTGATTTTATTTTATAGAGTTTCTATTGAGGAAAGCCTTTTACAAAGGCTTACATATGAATTATTATAGTTATTTGCATTAGCCAGAATCTCTTTTAATTTTTTTTTGTGATAGTAGGGAACAGAAATTGAATTACTTCCTGCACCATGCTTGCCCATAGCTGTTCTTCTTTCAGGTCTGGGTCAATACATCCATTCCTATACTTTCCAACCATGGCCCCATTTCCAAGCTATCCTCCACCTTCCAGGCATGTTTTAGCTGGTTGCATTCCAATGTTATTGACAGCTGGAGATGCATTAAATAACTGAGTGCATAGGAAAACAAGCTAGTGGACTGGGCTTCCCACCCTTAAGGCTATGTAGCATAAGCATCCCTGTAATGAAAAGATTAAAAAGCCTCTTGTTTTGAAAAGGGGGGGAAGAGGGGGAGCAGGTTAACTTATAAATAGACACTGCCTGAAGCTCTCCATGATGCATGTCATTATTTTATAAATTTTTTTTTTTTTTTTTTTGGAGGATCTCATTATCAGAGACCAATTGGAAACTCCACTCTCTTCATGTTTTGGAGAGATCTTGTTGGAGGTCTGTTTTAAAATATTTTCTTCTATCATACTGAATAACAAACTCTGCTGTTTTGAATCGTCTGTACATGGAATATGAAGATGATGATGATGTATCTTTTGCCAAATGGATGAGCAGCTTCTGGGGCCACAGCTGGATTGATGAAAATGAGAAAGAATTAAGAAACCATAGGGAACGCCGAGCCCAGAATATCAGAGATAGAAGAACCTCTCTGCCTTGTCCAGTAAGTTATTGCAGCAGAACAGAAGTGGGGAATAAAAGGAAAGGAGTTGGTCAACAGTAATTTTTAAAGACTTCATTGATGTGGCCACGTTTACATGGCTTTAAATGAATTTAATTTAATCTGTTTTCCCTTTCCTGAACTCATTTGAGCTTTTACTGAGAGAGCCAGCCCAAATCTTTGGGAGATAGGAAACCAGCAATGTTTTCTGCATGGACACAGTGCCTTAGGAACAAAGCCTTGATGATGAAGCTATGGAAGGGAAATAATTGAGTGTAGTCACCTTGAAGCTCAGGGATAAATAGAAGAAGTAGTTTTTGTTTTCAGAATGACAGTAGTCCCCAGTTTTTGCTGGGAGTATTACTATTTATTATATACTGGTATAGGTATAGAGTTCTTTATGTTACCTCTTGTGCCACCAATAACCAGGGAATAGCCCTTCATTATAAGTTTCTTCAAGGCCAAAAGATGTTGGAGATATATTGGGGTATGTGTGTGGAAGAGTGAGGGGAAGAGGATGAACTTTTTTACTTTCAGTCCTGGGTTCCCCTGAATATGCTATAAGGAATTTAATTTTATTTTCCTCTTCTATTCTTAGGAAATGTGAAGAATACCTAATGCATTCAAGTATCTTTTAGACCTGTATCACTTGTCAGATAGTGACCATGACAAATTTACTTAATTTTTCTAGGCCTCAGTTTTCTTATTTGTAAAAACTGAGGGGATCAGACTGGATGATTTCCAAGTTCCTTTACAGCTCTATCATTTTTTGATTCTGTGAATCTAGGCTGAAAAACTATTTTACTCTTGTCAATTAACATATTTAACCTTGGTTACAGTGGAGGCAGTTATCACAGTTTGCATTTAAAAAAAAAACCTTTTTATTTTTGTGAATTTGACAACATTAACAAATATGAACATCTCTTTATACAAAGAACTAAAAAAGAGTATTGCCTAAGAAGACATGAATATATGGATCTTGTACGCTCTTTAGTTGCAATAGTCAGATTTTTCTAAGATGCTTGACTTTGAGAATACATCTCTCTTTCCCTGTATGTTCTTTAAAAAATTGCAGGTGCAGGGAGTAGAGAGACTAAAAAGGAGGCAGATGAGATTTGAATTTTTTTGTATTTTTATTTCATATACTTCAATTTTAGCATGTTAGTTGCAACACTGGCATATACATTTATGTACCTTTCTAAACATCCTTTTATTCTCTCTCCCTTTTTAATGATGCATCTGTTAGATTGTGATGTAAAATATTTTTAATGTCCTGTTTTAGCCTTTTGGCTAATATATTATCAATATTTTATGTCTTATTATTCATTAGAGATAGTGGTCTATAGGTTCCTTTCTTTGTCTCTCTCTGATTTAAGCTCATCTTAGATTCAAAGCAGGAGGCTGGTAGAATTCTTTCTTTCCCTATTTTTGTAAACAATTTATGAAATATTGCAATTAATTATTCTTTTAAAGTTTGATAGAATTTACTTGTGAATCCATCTGGTCCAGAAATTTTTTTCTCCTCTTACTCTTCGGTAGTTTGTTCAATTTATTTTTCTGAGATTGGGATTTTAAAATTATTTGTTCTGTGAACTTCAGTATTTTGTATTTTTATGAATATTCTTTCATTTAATTTAATTAATCATTTTTTGGCTAGTGTTTGAAAAAATAGTTTATTTTTATAATAGTTTTATTATGTATATTATAATATGTGTTATATTTTTATTTTTATTATTTATTTTTTTATTTTTATTTTTAAAATTATTTTATTATTAATTTATAGTTTTATTTTTTCTTCATTTATTGTAAATTGTTCTTTTTAAATTTTTTATATCGGCAACTAGATTTTTTAAATTAATAAGTTCATGATTTCCCTATTTTGTAAGTTTTTAAAAAAGGAATCCCTAGATTCATTAACAATCCTATTTTTTTTCAATTTTGCTTATCTCTTATTTGACTTCAAGAAATTTTATTTTTCTATTTGGTTTTGTTTTATTGCTTTTATAATTATTTTAGTTGCATGCCTAATTCATTGTTGTTGTTGTTTAATCTGTTGTAGTTTTTTTTTTTTTTTTAATGAAAATGTTGAGAGATGTAAATTTTCCCATAAAGACTATGTTGGCTATATTTCAAACTCTTTAGTATATTTTCTCTTTATCTCATTTTATTTAAAGAAATTATATATTGGTTCTATGTTATGTTCTTTGGTCCAGTGATTCTTTAAGATCAAATTAATTGCTTAGTGTCTATTTAAAACTTGAATCCTTTTTCAAAGGCCTTTTAAAATTGATTATCATAAATTTTAAAAATATTCTGATGTTTACTGTATTGCCATCAGTGAAGTACATGTTGAATACTTCTGCTTTTCTGTATTTGTTTATGAGATCTTTATATCCTACACAGTCAATTTTTGTAGAAGAAAAATATGTATATTCCTTTTTATTCTAATTTAATAATCACCAGGGATCTATTATACCTAACTTTCTAAGATTCTATTCAGATTTTTAATTTCCTTAATGTTTATTTCTGATATATTTTCTAGATCTAAAGAAGGTACCATCTATTATTCTTTCTCTATCTGTTTCTCCTTATAATTTAACTTTTAAGTACACAGATTGCTATGCCATTTATTGCATATTTGTTAAATATTGATTTTATTTTATTATCTATAGTACCTTAAAGCGTATTTCCCCCGCTTATCTCTTGTAATCAAGGCTATTTTATTATTTCTTTTCAGAGAGAATGATTGTCACTCCTTTAATTCACCTGAAGGATAAAAAAAGTTCTGATTATGCTTCTTCTTTTAGTCTTTTGTGAATTTTTATGTTTCAATTTTGTTTCTTATTGTAGTCTTATTTTTAAATCAATTTCCTGACTTCCTCCAAATTAGAAGTGGTTTCATACCATTCTAATTCATAGTTATTATTGTTAATCAGGTATTTCTTTCCATCACAACTACTTATATATTTTCCTTTTTTTCCTATCTGACCCACTCTTTATAAAGAAGACAGGGCTAAACAAAGAAAAGGAATTTGATTTAAGCTAGCATTCAATAATTGAAATGGTTTACTTCTACTTCTCTGCCCTTTTTTTGTTCACCAAGCCCAGACCTCAATCTTTAACTCTTAGACTTTCTTTTTAAATCGACTTTTTATGTTTACTACCCTCTCCTTCCCACTATGAAATTTGTTTTGCTTGTGATTATTCCCTTATTATTCCTTTGATACTTGTGCCATATGATCAAGTGACTTCGTTTCTGGATAATTAATAACTTTTATTAATTATGGCTAGTGAATCAATAATAGAATGGGCATTTGGCTGTCTCATTAATCAAAGAAAAAACTTGGGGACTTCTGAATGCTTATAAATTAGTTTTGGGGAAAAGGGGGATGTATCTGAGGGTGGAAATCACACACTGATTGGTTAATAATCAATGAGGGGATGGACATATTAATGAGGAATTGGGCAAAAAATCTTTGGCTCTTTCTGCAGAGAGCATGACCTAATCTGGAGATTCAGCTGCTTCTTGCAATCTGGGCAAAAGAATCCATCCCAACCTAGATCTTGATCATTGGTTTTTCCTTTCATAAACTAGATAATCCTAAATTCCAAGGGAAATTTCCAAGGTCAGTTTGGAGTTTATTTCCTAAAGGCAAAATCTTGCTTAGACTGGATTGTTTGTAAGGTCTTTTAGTTGGGTGGAGTCCGACCGGTATTGAAGAGCACGAACCCCCAAGGATTAGAGGAATCTCTTCTATCAGCCATGTCCTTCAGAAACTGGCTGAATAATTTATAAAGGATTGATTTCTGAATAAAGAAATAGAAAAGGGGAAATCTAAATTTCAATTTTAATTGGTTATTCACATGAGAGAAATGATTATTTCTCTCATACATCACTCTTTCCTTCCCCTGTCCATTTCCCTCTTGAGTTTAATGCATTTCTGAAGCCAATTCTGTATGTGATGGGTGTTCAACCATTCTTTATCTAGTTCATATAAAAAGAGTTCATTAGGTATCTCTTCTCACTAATCCTTCTTCCAACGTTTTTTTACTTTAGATAGAGTAAGAACAGAAGTACAACCATTTCACCCTAACTCCTCAGGAGCATAAGGGCACAATCTTGCTTTTACCCTTGCAATCTCTAGGGAATGTGTTCAGACTTTGTAGTTTCTACATAATAGTTCCACTGAGTTCAAATCCAAATTCAGCCTTGCTGCTATAGGAGTTTACATCTCAGCTACCCCTAGGCTGGGTCCTGAAGGTCACTCCTTAATCCTTGAGTTATTTTGGTCTCAGACTTCTAGACTCTCAGCTGGCTCACAATCAGGACTTTTTCAAACTCACAAAAATGTTGCCCACTACTTCCTTCATCTAAGAAAGAAAGAAAAAGAGAGATAGAGAAAGGGAAGGAGGAAGGGAGACAGGAAAATCGGAATGGGAGGGAAGGAAGGAAAAGGAGAAAGAAAGAGAAAGAAGGAAGGAAGGAAGGAAGGAAGAAGCAAGGAAGGAAGGAAGGAAGGAAGGAAGGCAGTAGTAAAAGGAGGGTAGGAGAGAGAGGGAAAGAAGGGAGGGAAAGGAGGAGGGAAGGGAGGCAGGGAAGGGAGGAGGGAAGGAAGAAAGGGAAGGGAGGAGGGAAGGAAGAAAGGGAAAGGAGAAGAGGAAGAGAGGGAGGGAAAGAGGGGAGGGAAGGGAGAAAGGGAAGAGAAAAAGGGAAAGGAAGGAGGGAAGGGAGGGAGACAGGCAGGGAGGGAAGGAAGAAAAAAGGGAGAGAGGAAGGAAAAAGGGAGAGTAGGGAAGGAAAGAGGAACAAAGGAATGAAGAAATGAAAGAGAAAAAGATGGAAAGAAAAAAGGAAGCAAGGAGAAATTCCAAGGTGAAGAACCGAGGACTATATTTATGAAGCCATATGATAGTCTTGGCTGGGGAGAGGTACTGCGGCCTCCGCTAGACAGTTTTTTCTTTTATAAGATACTATCCATCAAGATGTCAGACAAAGAAAAGTCAAAACAGCTTTGCTCATCTGAACTTTTTATATACTACCCCAGTCATTCAAAATGGATCTTATCATATGGTTAGCAGACAGAACCATTTTCAGAAGTTCTATGCATGCTCCACAATCTCTCTAATGCACTTGTTACAAATCATAACTTTCACAGAAGCAAACTCCTAGCATCTTCCACTTAGGAATTGAATTAGCATCACTTCGTGAATGGATTACTCAGTGGCCAGCCCCTTAGTATGCTAGAAAAAAAAAATTTTTTTAAAAAGAGGAAGAAGACTGATAGATGGTATTTCAGAAATCCTTCTGAAATAAGTGGACACCGCTTCCCAATAGTAAAGGCTAACAATAGGTATATGCTACTTGGCTTATTAATTATGTCTGATATTAGTTTGCTTTCAGGTTGGAGCCTAGGAAACAAGTAATATCCAAGAATGGGACCAAAATGCTCTCTTTGGGTAACATCCACACATACTCAACCAACAATATGTCATCAAAGAGACAGATTTAAATGGTTAAGTCATGTAGATTTGTTTGTAAAAATGGAAGTTTATTATAACAAAAGATTAGGTCATTGCTACCAGAAATTAAAAGTTCATTATTAAGAAAACCAGATTTGTTATGTGCAGATTTTGCAAGAAAGTGGTAGCTGTAAGTTGTAAAAATTTAGGCCCTATTAACTAACTTGAATGAATTGATCAATAGACCTTATAATGTAGCAGAAAACAGACTCCTATACTACAAAAAAAGAAAGCCCTAAAATATCACTGAGAACAATATATAATTCATGTTTACACACTAAATTACTACAAATTGCCCAAATAATGTTGATTTATAAAAATTTAGGAACATTTACAATAGATGTTGCCATACTAAACATACATAACCTCCAAAGTCCAGGAATGAAAATCTCTCAAAATAGAGAGATCTAATGAAAAAATAAAAAACCCAAGGGAGTAGAATAAATTATATGCCTATTGTCTAGTTGGTTACTGGAGTTGTCTTGAAGATGATTTAAGCAAGACTTTATAGCCCACGCATTTATTCAATTAAAAAAAAATTAGTAGTCTATCAGACACAAGACATAAAATAGTAATAGTAGCATAATAATTTGTCTCAAGGTCATTTCCATTTTGAACCTCATAAAATATAAGATGGGAAAAAGGAATAATCATAATAATATCTCACATTTATACATAGTTTTAAGATTTGCAAAGCACTTAAACATATTATCTCATTTGATCCTCAGAATAGGAAAGGAATAATCCTTTAAGACTAATGCTATTATCATTCCCAATTTAAAAAAAAAAAAAAAAAAAAGGAAACTGAGGTTTCCAAGGGCCAAGTTACTTGCCTAGATTCACAGCTTTTAAATGTATTAAAGCAGTATTCAAATCCAAGTCTCCCACACTCCAAATCCCATATGATATCTACCAGACCACATAAATAAATGCAGCTACATAAATGCAAACTGTGAAGGTTGACAGAAAGAAGCAAAGCCTAGTTCAAATTCAGGTAAATGTGGAAACCTCTGGAGCTGGGGAGGGGAGCTAGGATAGAAAAGTTAGCCCAAGATCCCTATGAGACTTGATCCCATATAGGAACCAGAAGCAGAAGATGGGGGAAAGTGGGGAGGCAGGTGGGAAGTCAGATCAAGTGCCACTAAAGAATGAAACTGGAGCCATATTCTAATCCTGGCTAGTCAAAAATAGAAGAAAGTATAAAACTAGGACCCACAAGCCATTGAGCAAGGTGTATAACCTGGTGTGTATGTTTCAGAGTAGTAGGAGAGTACTTTCCAATAAAAGACAGAGCCAGGTTAGTCCCAGCAACAGCAGTAGTGGGATGGCACTATTCAGGAAAACAGAGACTGGTATTATTTCCATCATCACACATTGATTTATCAGTCCCAATTAGGTCTTGTGCAAGGAGAAGTCAGAGATCAGCCAAGGCCAGAGCCTTGGACCACTATAAAAGACAAAAAAGACAAGGTCTACAATAGGCCACCCCACTGAGGAAAATAGAAACCACAGCATCCAAATTACAGGTCAATCTATCCCAAAGCATCATGGGGTAAATATCTCAAGCACAAAATTCCAAGCCAAGAACATATGCTAAAAACAAAAAAACCACCAAAAAACAAGTAAAGAAATATTTTGAGTTAGGGAAAGCTCACAAACTAGGAGAGAAAAAAACAAAAAACAAAAAACAAAACACCTACTATGTTCCAGGCACTGTACTGTTTTACAAATAGTATCTCATTTATGCCTCATAATAATGCTAATAGGTAGATGCTGTTATTATCTCCATTTCACATTTGGAGAAAATGAGACAGGGGTTAAGTGGCTTTCCCAAAGTTAGAAAGCTAACAAGTGTCTGAGACCAGATTTCAACTCAGATTTCCTAACTCTAAACCCAGCATTCTATTTATTATGCCATCTAACTGCCTCAAAGGCAAATCTAGAAGATGAGAGTAACTCAACAACTATAAGCAGAGCCTCAGAAGAGGAAAAAAATGGCTTAACTACAAGGACTAAAAAGTGTCTGAAAGAAATAAAACAAGAGATAAAAACTAAAACTAGAAAATGAGTATTTAGAAGAGAAAAAAGGAGAATAGGTAGTTGATTCATTAAAAAAATAAGATAGAACAAAGAACTTAATGACTTCATGAGACAATAAGAAATATTAAAACAAAGTTTAAAAATTGAAAAAAATTTAGAAGAAAATACATCTATGACCAAGAACAACAGATTCAGAAAACTATTTAAGGAGAAACAATAGAAGAATCATCAGACTTTCTGGGGAAAAAAAAAGACCAAACAGAAAATGAAACAAACAAAATGTGTTTCAAGAAATCATAAAAGAAAATTAACCATATCTATTAGAATCATAAAAAATTGTGGGAGGGAGAGGGAGAAAGAATGTACTAATTACATCCTGAAAGACTGAAGTCATTCAATAATGCTCGAAATCTAAAGTTTCCAAGTTTTAAAAAAAAATACTAGAATTGGCCAAGAGAGAAAAAGTTTAAGTACCATATGGCCATAGACCAAAGTATATAAGACTTAGCAGCAATAATTATAAAGAGAAAAAAATCTTAGAATACAATATACCAAAGGGCAAAAGATAAAGATTTTTTTTTTTAAAAAGAATAATTTGGGGCAGCTAGGTGGCGCAGTGGATAGAGCACTAGCCCTCAAGTCAGGAGGACCTGAGTTCAAATTTGGTCTCAGACACAACATTCCCCAGCTGTGTGACCCTGGGCAAGTCACAACCTCAATTGCCTCAGCAAAAAAAAAAAAAAAAAAAAAAAAAAAATTAT
>JAJPUD010000708.1:186032-199247 GCA_023553655.1 Myrmecobius fasciatus | reverse complement strand
TTTTTTGCTTTTTGCTGAGGCAATTGGGGTTAAGTGACTTGCCCAGGATCACACAGCTAGGAAGTGTCTGAGACCAGATTTGAACTCAGGTCGTCCTGACTTCAGGGCTGGTGCTCTATCCACTGCGCCACCTAGCTGCCCCCCCCCAAAAAAATTATCATGTAAAAAATATATAATCCTAAAACGGGAATGGTAGATTTTACTAGAATGTAAAATATTTAAGCTTACATTTTACTTGCAAAACAAGTAAATATATAAATATATACAGTATAAGGTACATAAATATAAATATATGGAAAGCAAATTAAATGTAAAAGAAGGATATTAACTGTTGTAGAGATCAGGAAAGTTTTCATTCAGAAAATAATGCTTGAATTGCATCTTAAAAGAAAAAAAGATTCTATGGGGCAGAATTGAAGAAGCAATGAATTCCAAGTATGTCAGACAGCCTGAAGTTAGAACATCGTATATGAGAAACCAAGAGACTTAGTTTTGCTAGATTGTAGAGCACAGGAAAGAGTAATGTATAAAGAGATTAAAAAGATAAATATTGGATGCTACAAATAAGAAGAAGCCATTGGAGTTTAGAGTTTATTGAATTGGGGAGTAATGTGAAAGTAGAAATGGCAAATTCTGAGATTATGATCCTGGAAACTGGGAGAGCATTATTGGGTGACTTCAATTTGGTTTCTCTTTCAGGAGGTGATTAGTGCATTCTTTTCCTCTCCTTCCTCCCTCACAATTTTTTTTTTTAATGATTCTAATAGATCTGGTCAGTTTTCTTTTATGATATTTTGAATGTTCGGTGTTAGACATGTTAATTTTGTGATACCTTCAGACATTTAGTGAAAATGTTGACTAGGCAATAAGTAACACAAAGCTGAATCCTAGGGGAGAGACAGGGGCTATATAGTTCCGTGTATCAACAATTAAAGCGTAGAGGAAGAGGAGAAGACGGTCACAGAGAGAACCTTGAAATAACAACCAGTTGTGTGGGTATGAGGATAGGGAGGAATGTGATAAGTAGGATGAGATGGCAGAAAGATGAAAGAGCTGTCAGACTGGCAGGAGGAAATGAGGAGTGTGGTATCATGAAAACTCCAAGAGGAGAGATTAAGAGGTAGTGGTCTCCACTGTCAAATGAGAGGGTAAGGACTAAGAAAAGGTCATCATACTTGGCAATTCCTGATGCAAAGACCATTGCTGAGTAGAAATTTTTAAGGGCAAACACAAAATTATTATTTTTTTTAATTAAAGCTTTTTATTTACAGAACATATGAATGATTTTTCTACATTGACCTTTGCAAAACTTTTTTTTGTTTCAAGCTTTTCCCCTCCTTCCTCCCACCCCCACCCCTAGATGACAGGTAGTCTAATACATGTTAAATACGTTAAATTATATGACAAATCCAATATATGTATACATATCTATACAGTTATCTTACTGCACAAGAAAAATCAGATCTAGAAAGAGGAAAAGAAACAATCTAAGAAGGAAAACAAAATGCAAGCAAATATTCACAGAAAGCGTGAAAATGTTGTGTTGTGGTCCATACTCAGTTCCCTCAGGCCTCTCTCTGGGTGTATATGACTTTCTTCATCGCTGAACAATTGGAACTGGTTTGAAACATTTCATTGTTGGAGAGAGTCATGTCCATCAGAATTGATCATCATATAATATTGTTGTTGCCGTGAATAATGATCTCCTGGTTCTGCTCATTTCACTCAGCATCAGTTCATGCAAGTCTCTCCAGGCCTTTCTGAAATCTTCCTGCTGGTCATTTCTTACAGAGCAATAATATTCCATAACATTCATATACCATAATTTATTCAGCCATTCTCCAATTGATGGGCATCCATTCAGTTTCCAGTTTCTTCCTACTACAAAAAGGGCTGGTACAAACATTCTTGCACATGTGGGTCCCTTTTCCCTCCTTTAAAATCTCTTTGGGATATAAGCCCAATAGAAACACTGCTGGGTCAAAGGGTATGCACAGCTTTATAACTTTTTGAGCACAGTTCCAAATTGCTCTCCAGAATGGTTGGATCTGATCACAGTTCCACCAACAATGTATCAGTGTCCCAGGCAAACACAAAATTCAAAATAAACCTAGAAAAGCAAATACATTTGAGCAATGGGAAGGATAATCAAGTACTGATTTTCTAGTGAGGAAGAAAAAATATATATCCCTTCAAAATCTTAATGTCTTTAAAGGTAACAGAAGGATTTTTAAAAAGTCAAATAGAGGACTTGGTGTGAGATTGTCCTATTTTTATTAGTCTTAAAAGAGGAAAGAAAAGGGAGCAAGAAACAAAGATTAGGAAAATGAGAAAGAAGGGGAAAGAATTGATTATTTCATGTAAATGATGCTTGAAATAAATATCCCTTTGTAAAAGCTAATTGATTGAGGCAGCGAGGTAGCACAGTGGATAGACTTCCTGGCTTGACCACTTAAGGCTGTTTGCCTCAGTTTCCTCATCTGTCAAGTGAACTTGAGAAGGAAATGGCAAACTACTTCAGCATCTGTGCCAAGAAGCATAAGGGATCATGAAGAGGTAGATACAATTGAAATCATAGAACAGCAACAACAAAAAAACTAATTGAAGTTAACTGGTTACTAGATCTAAAGTGCTAAAAAATGGTAGCTAACAGAGGATGAGAACATTCCTGGAATGTTCAGGCTGATAGTATTAGAACAGAGACACCCAGCCCCTCCTGGATTCCCCCCAGAACCATGATGGAGACATGTAGCCTACCCTGCTCCGAAAGAGTGAAGATGAAGAGAAAAACTTACTAAATGTGGGATTATTAGAAAAATATCATACTATATTGTGCATGTTCCTTTTTACATATTTTGATGTCTTAATTATAGTCAACAGTTTAGTCACTGCAATTAATGGTAGACAAAAATGTGACATAAGTCCTGCTTCAGGTATTCACAACACAAATGAAATTAATATATTTGGCTTTTAATAGGCAACACTAAATTCTATAAAAATTAGTAGGCAAAATGGATTTTTTTTTTTAGAAAGTGATTTAACCAAGTAAAATAGAAATTCATGGCATATATGTAATAACCTGAAACAACTTAGGAAACATGGTCTCAATAGAGAGAAAAAACAAAACAAAACATCTCTCCTGGAATGTATTCAGGCAATCTTGCTCTTCATTATCTCCTTATTACTTAATTAATTTATATTTAACAAGTCAATCAATGTCTTCCCTCCTCTCACTAGAGTAATATTACCTACTTCTTTCTTGCTTACCAGAGATGTTGTAAGAACAAATGAAACTTCTGTGTGCTAAAGGTTTTTACTCCTTGTGAAAAGGAATTCAATAAATCAATCAATTAATTAATATTATCCCCATTTCCTATAACTTTATCTTTTCCCAGCATCGATCCCTTTGAGGTACAAGGGATTATTCGATTTAGAGCCTGCAGGGATTTAGAAGCCATCTCCTCTTTTTTTTTTTTTTTTTTTCCTGGCTATTTCCTTTCCTAAGTAGTCTTTCTAGTACTTGATTATGATTTCTCTCTATTCTTAGGAAGTTTTATTTGTTTTTCCCTTATGGAGAAGGAAACTGAAGTCAAAGAGATAAAGTAATGTGCTTAAGGTTATGCCAGAATGTGAACCTAGAATCTCTGACTCCAAATGCTTTATTTCCAGACTCTTCCTCCTTTAAACTATAAATAACTTGCCATCTGCTTCATCACACACAATGGAAGAATTTTCTATCAGCGATCCATTTACATGTTGTATATTTCTATCTAAAGCAAAAGTCTTAAAGCTTTATGAGCCCAGTGATCTATCCTAAACTATTGTAATAGACTGAGTATATTTAGCATGCAAGGACATGTAATACCTCGGGCAGGCATTGGTTACCCTTAGAAAACCCTACTCTCTGGCAGAACTCATTGTAATTTGCAATTGCAGCCAAAATGAACAAAGAAATTTTACTTCACAGGCTTGGTGACCTTTATGAAATCAGAACAAAGAATATGACGCTCTCTTCCCTATTTGTCTGCTTCTTCTCTACCCAGTGACATAGCTGGTAAATTGAGAGAAACCATAAATGGATCAAGAAAATAGAATCAAAAAGGCTTATTCATTTCTGTAAACTAGCAGTGCTTCTACTTGTTCTTTCATCCTACAGTCATGTCATTTTAGAGTTAGCAAAATCATTGTTAAAAAAATTTCAAATTTCCACCAAAAATCACATTTTAACTCACTTTGTATTGATTTGTGGCATTATGCCAGATAAAAATTCTGGTTTGGGGTAGAAATATTGAACTCTTTTACTTGTAATTTTTCTGATATATAATACTTTTCCGTAACTTATTTAGAAATTGGTGAACAGAATTATGTAATTTAAGGAAATTTTCCTGCTCTATTGCCACCAGGAAAAAGAGTCAGATTTTTCTTTATACCCTTTTGAATTGGGGAAATTGAAGATACTAGAACAGCAAGTGGGAGTGATAATTGAGTGAACCATGCTGACTCCATCTTGTGAATCAGTTTTGGAGCTAGCTTAGTTTCCTTTCCATTCAATTATGAGTCTAGTCCAATTTTTGTCTTGTGAGAAAACTATTCAATTGTGGGAATTGTAAGAGGACTTTGTTTGCATTATTTGCACTTATCCCTGGGTAATTGGGAAGCTGGACTACCTCGGCCTGCTTCTTAGATTCCCTTAGCTAAGGACCTAGGTGATGCTGACCAGAAACCCAGTCAGATCTGAAGATTGTTGCAAGAAGTTTTCTCATAATTCTACATCTCATCTTACACACACACAGATAGATATTTATGTATCTATGTATCTCTGTGTGTGTCTTATTTGAAAATTGGCCTTATATTGATCAATCAGTTATTGTTTCAATGTTCCTCTGATTGAACATGAACACTTAGGGGGAATGGGGCATCTCTTTTTCCTATTTTAAGTGATTGCACTTGTTTGTTCTCCCCATTCCAACTTGGAAAGTCCCTAATTTTTTCTCCAATTAGATATCGGATAACTTAATTTTGTATCCTGGTTAATGGTTTACTTTTAATTATTGGTCATTTAATTAGCTGCTTTTAATAATACAATTCTGTCTCCCCTGTATCCAGGGTCCTGCCCTAAACTTAGGAGGTCTGATCTCAATTTGTTATTCAGCTGGCCTGCATTGTTTAATAAAGCGTTATGCTTAGAAGTTTGAATCTTTATTTCCTCAGTCATTTCATTTTTCACCCGCCACAGTATGCATACTCAATTCTGGCTCAACAACCAATTTAAAAGCTTTGTTTCACCAAACAGTAAAGGAGAGAAAATAGTTCCAGAACTTAGGCACACACTTTGAAGTAGAAGGCCTTTTATTCTCTCCAGCTGGAAGCTGGTTATCCCAAGCATTGATGTGGTTTTGGCACAAGGCAGAAAAGATTGTACATTCTCTAGGGACTGAACTCCTCCTCTTGGCCAGTTCCTCATTACACATTATTATCTGAAGGGAATTCAACTTAGAGGAATCATATCATTTATAAAATAGGGCTACAGACTTCTGGGGATAGAGCCAAGATAGTGGAGTAGAAAAAGCTCTCAACTAAGCTCTCCCAACATTTCCCTACAAACAACTTTGAAATGAGGTCTCAAATTAAATTTTAGAGTAGAAGAGTCAACTAAAGGTCATTGTTCAGCCCAATACAATGTAGAGCTTTTTGACATGTGGAAGGAGCCCACATGGATGAAACCCAATGGAGGATTAGGTGGTAGTAACAAGCAACAGCAGCTTTAGGAACTCTCAAGCCAGAGATGGTAAGAAGACTTGGCAAGTGATCAGAGATTATAAGGGACCTTAGTGCTAGCACTTTATACTGGACCAGATACTGTTTGGCAACTCTACTGCCTATACCCACTTCAGGGTCATAGTTCAAAGACAGAGAGGAAAATTTTGGTCAAAAAGGAGGGGGGCTCTGAGGGAACTTCCAGTCCCGAGATTAAGCATACTGAGAAACAGTATCATTTCCAGTCCCAAGGTAGCAGAGGCCCTTCCTTGGTAAGGATTAGATAGTGCAGATTAGGAAAGTAGTGACCACACTTCTCCCCAGGTCACACTATTATGGAAGGACCAAAAACTTATACCACTTTCTCACCCCCCCCAAAAAAAACCCAACAAAAACACCTAATTATGAAAAAAAATAATGTGAAGCTTATGACAATATCATATTATCCTCTTCCACCCTCCCACTGTGAACAGAATTAACATAAAGTCACAAATCAAGAAATAAGGTGGGGAAATAAACAAACTAACAAAAAAGAACCCCACCATAGAAATCTAATTTGGGGATGGGGAAGATCAAGACACAAGCTCAAAAGAAGATAAATAATCAAAATATTTACAAACAAAGCCTTCAAAAAAAAATGAATTGGACACAAGCCTAGCAAGAATGCCTGGAAGAATTATAAAATGATTTTCAAAGTAAAGTAATAGCAGGAGAGGAAAAGTTAGATAAAGAAATGAAAGCAAAGGAAGAAAATTATGAAAAGACTATGAACAACTTTGTAAAAGAGTGACCAAAAATATTGCTGAAAGCAACACATGAAAAATAGAATTGGTTAAATGAAAAAAGAAAACAAAAAAGCTCATTGAAAAAAATTCCTTAAAAATTGGAATTGAGAAAGTGTAAGATAATGAATTAACAAGACATCAAGAAATAAAACAACAAACCAAAAGAATGAAAAGTAAAAGAAAATGTGAAATATCTCATCAGAAAAAAAACCAAAAAACTGACCTGGAAAGTGGACTGAGGAGAGATAATTTAAGAATTATTGGATTACCTGAAAGCCATGATCAAAGAAAAAGCTGAGACATATTTCATGAAATCATCAAAGACAACTTCCCCATAGTTTAGATCCAGAGGATAAACCATAAATTGAAAGAATTTACCAATCATCCAGAAAGAGATCTCCAAAAGAAAAGTCTCAAGAATATTATGGGCAAATTCCAGAATTTCCAGGTCAAAGAGGAAATACTTCAAATAGCCAGAAAGAAACCATTCAAACACAGTGGGACCACAGAGAATCACAAAAGATTTAGTAGTTGCCACATTGAAAAGAGTAAAAGGCTTGGAATATGATATTCCAAAAGGCAAAATGACTGGAATTATAACCAAGAAGAACCTATGCAGCAAAATATAATCTTTTAAGGGAAAAATGTAATTTAATGTAATGGAGTACTTTCAAACAATACTGATGAAAAGACCAGAGTTGAATAGAAAATTTGACTTACAAATACCAAACTCAAAAGAGACGTAAAAGGATAATCATGAAGAAAATAATTGATGATACCTCTCTACATGAGAAGATGACATGTCTTCTAAAAGCTTTATCATTGTTAGGGAAGTTAAAAGGATTCTACATAGAAAGAAAGTGCAGTTGTGAGTTGATTATGTTGGGATGATGAAAAAAATTGACAAGCAAGAAAGAGGTATGCCCTGGGAGAAAGGGAAGAGAGAAGAATAATGGGGAAAATTATCTCACATAAAAGAGGCATACCCTTAGGAAGAGCTTTTACAATGGAGGGGGAAATGGTGGAAGAGGTGGGCAATGCTTAAATCTCACATTTAAATTGGGTCGAAAAGGGAAAATATATATACATATTTAATTGGTAGTAAAAATCTATCTTACCTCACAAAGATGTAGGAAGAGAAGATAAGAGATGCTGAGTGTGTGTGTCTGTGTGATAAAAGGGAAGTCAGATAAAAGAAGGTAGTGATCAGAACAGATTTAGAGATGACATATAAAAAGAGAAAAGGATAAACAGAAGAAAATAGGATGGATGGAAATGCATAGTTAGTAATAACTGTGAATATGAATGGTATGAACTCACCCATAAAATGGAAGCAAATGGCAGGATGGATTTGAAATCAGACTCCAACAACATGTTGGTACAAGAAACATACCTAAACCAAAAAGACACACACAGAATCAAAATAAGGAGGTAAAGCAGAATTTATTACGCTGAAGTGAAAAAGACAGGTAGCAATCATGATCTCAAACAAAACAAAAATAAAAATAGACCTAGTTAAAAAGGACAAGTAGGGAAACTACATCTTGCTAAAAATCAGTACTGATCATATGTGTACCAAATGACATAACATTCAAATTCTTAAAAGTTAAATAAATTACAGAAAGAAATAGACAATAAAACTATACTAGTTTCATGAGACTATATTAGTTTCATAGGTAGGCCGAATAATATAATAAAAGGGACAATTCTACCTAAATTAATTAATTTATTTAGTACCATATCAATCAAACACCAAAAATTATAGAGCTAGAAAGAGTAGTAATAAAATTAATCTGGAAGAACAAAAGGTCAAGAATATCAAGAGGATCAGTGAAAAAAAAAATGTTAAGGCAGCCTGACAAATCCAGATTTCAAACTATATTACAAAGTAATAATCATCAAAACAATTTGGTTCTGGCTAAGAAATGGAGTGGTGGATCTTTGGAATAGACTAGGCACATGATACACAGTAGTGAATATAAAGTTCTTAGCATGGTAGTGGTTTAATAAATTCTCATTCCCTTCCTTTCTTCTATAATCTATCCTTCTGAATACTTCCATCTGCCTAATGTACACCTCTGATCACATCACTCCTACTCTGTATGCTTAGGTGATTTCCCCACTGCTTGGTGAATAATACATAAACTTATTATTCTGGTATTCAAATCCCAGCATAATGCTTCTTATTTGTCTTTCTAGCCTTAATTACTGCCAAATTGGATTATTCTCCCTTAATTCTTTTCACACTGTCTCTCTTCACTGTGTCCTTGATGTGTGGCCTCAATCAAATGGAAATTAGCTTTAAAAAGCCAAGGATTGGCCCATTGCATCCAGAGCTATCTTCAGTCTTTTCAATCTATATCTCACCACTGGACTCAGGTGGCTTTGGAGGGGAAAGTGAGGCAGGTAACCTTGCAGAGTCCTCACTCACTTGCATGCTGTGGCATTACCTACCTGATGTCATAGTCCTCTTTGAGGATTAAGGACAAATAACAACAGCAACAAATGACCATTGTAATCTAATGTTTGACAAATCTATAGATCCAAGCTTTGAGGGGTAAAAACTCACTATTTCACAAAAATTGCTTAGGAGAATTAGAAAGCAGTTTGGAAGAAACTAGGCATATCCAAGCATCTCAAGATGACCTTCTCTCTCTCTCTCTCTCTCTCTTTTTTAATTTAATTTAATTTAATTTAATTTATTTGCATAACATATGTGTGGGTAATTCTTCAACACTAACCCTTACATAGCTTTCTGTTACAAATTTTTCCCCCCAACTCCCCACCCCTCCCCTAGATGGCAGGATATCCACTACATGTTAATTATGTTAAAATAGTGGCAAATCGAATATATGTATACATATTTCCAAACATCATTGTTGTGCAAGAAAAATCTTATCTACACAAAAGATATATCAGATAAAGGAAACACAATGTAAGCAAACATCAATCAAGGAGTATGAGAATGTTATGTTGTGGTCCACATTTCACATCCCTCGCTCTGGGTGTGTATGGTTTTCTTCAGTGAACAATTGGAGGTGGTTTGAAACATTTCATTGTTGAAGAGAGCCATGTCCATCAGAATTGATCTTCATATAGTCTTGTTGTTGCCGTGTATAATGATCTCCTGGTTCTCCTCATTTCATTCAGCATCAGTTCATGCAAGTCTCTCCAGGCCTCTCTGAAATCATCCTGCTGGTCATTTCTTATAGAACAATAATATTCCATGACATTCATATACCATAATTTATTCAGCCACTCTCCAATTGATGGGCATCCATTCAGTTTCCAGTTTTTAGCCACTACAAAAAGGGCTGCCACAAACATTCTTGCACATGTGGGGCCCTTTCCTTCTTTTTATGATTTCTTTGGGATATAAGCCCAATAGAAACACTGCTGGGTCAAAGGGTATGCATAGTTTGATAACTTTTTGAGCATAGCTCCAAATTGCTCTCCAGAATGGTTGGATCCGTTCACAGTTCCACCAACAATGCATCAGTGTCCCAGTCTTCCCAAGATGACCTTATCTCAAGATATGGTCGAAATGGACAAATGATTTAGACATAAAGAGTGGTATCATAAGTAAACTAGGGGAACATGGAAAAAATGTAGCTTTCAGATCTATAAATGGGGATGAGTTAGAGAAGAAAATTGAGAAATAAAGAAAAAAAGATGTAATTTTGATTACATAAAATTTAAAAACTTTTATATAAACAAAATGAATGCAGCCAAAATTAGAAGGGAAAACTGGAAAAAATTTTTTTTTACAAGTTTCTTTGATAAAGGTCTTATTTCTCAAATATAGAGAACTAAGCCAAAGTTAAAAAAAAAATAAGAGCCATTGTCCAGTTAATAAATGGTCAAATGATATGAATAGGCAGTTTTCAGAAGAAATCAAAATGATCAATAATTATATAAAAATGCTCTGAATCACTTCTGATTAAAGAAATGTGAATTAAAACAACTCTGAGATACTACTTCACATATATCAGATTTGCTAACATGACAGAAAAGAAAAATGACAAATGCTGGACAAGTTGAAGAAAAATTGGAATATTAATGGATTATTAGAGTTGTGGACTAGTCCAATTATCCTGGAAAACAATTTGGAGCCATGGCCAAAGGACTATAAAACTGTGCATACTGTTTGACCCAGCAATATGACTTTAGGCTTATATCTCAAAGAGATCAAATATAAAGGAAAAGAACATCTATGTACAAAAAATATTGATAGCAACTCTTTGTGGTAGCAAAGAATTGGAAATTGAGAGGATACCCATTAATTGGGGAATGGCTGAACAAGTAGTGATATATGATTGTGATGGATTGTCATTTAACAAATGACATGTGAGTTGGTTTCAGAAAAATCTGGGATGTCTTATATGAACTGATACAAAGTGAAGTGAACAGAACTAGGAAAATATTGAGCCCCAAAATGGCAATATTGTAAGAATGATCAACTGTGAAAGATTTAGCTACTCTGATCAAGACAATTATCTAAGACAATTTCATGGGACCAATGATGAAAAATGCTATCCACCTTCAGAGAGAGAACTGATGAACTCTGAATGCAAATTGAAATAGCCTTTAAAAAAAAAAGAAAGAAAAGAAAACCTTTCCTTATTTTTATTTTTTAATTTTATTATGTTTTCTTCTGCAGCATGGCTAATATGGAATTGTTTTTCATGACTTCACATGTATAATTCTTATTAAATTGCTTGCCTTCTCAAGGAGGGAGGAGTGGAAAGAGGAAGAGAATTTGGAACTCAAAAATTTTAAATAAATGATTGTTAAAAAATTTTACATATAATTGAGTAATATTTAATAAAGTAAGTAAAATATTTTAAAACAAAGCTACAATAATCAATAGTAATTGTTGATATTTACATAATGTTTTAATGTTTATAAAATGGCTTGCCTATGTTATTTCATTTGATCTCAATTATGCAAAATAAATAAAAATAGGAGCCTCTCTTCCCATAATCAGTTGAGGCATACTTCTTCTGTTCTCCTGAAATCAAATTTAGCTGTTCAATAACAACATAAACAAAGTTATCAAATCTAGTGTGATATTTAATACTCTCTTTTAAGCCCCTTATCAAAATTCTCATTATTTAGACTTTTTAATGTTGTTTATTGGGAAAATGAGCATTGATGAACAAATAGCTTCACTCCCCAATTGTTGAACTTTAGTCCCTACTTGTTGGATTAGATTTTCCCATTACCAAGGTCAATCTTGAGAAGCTGCTTATTCATATTCTACTAGTAAAGAAGAATAAAGGCTGAATGACAATTCTTGGATATCCAGCCTAGTTCCTGAAATAACTTACTTATGCTTCCTCACTGTGGAATGAAATTCTTACTGAAGTGTAAAGTTGTTTCAGGGTGAATTTTGTTGAGCTGAAAGCCGTTATAGATATTTTGCTTCTGTATTAATATAGAACATTCTCTCTCTCCTTTCTTTAGACACAGATTGCTTCCCTTCCCATGTCCAATATTCATGGACCCTCCACAGTTGTTCCAGTTTCTGGCCAACCCAGAAGGCATTCTCATGAGGACCATGGATTACGAGGCCATCATCACATGAGGGCAGGCAAAATGTGCTCTCAGAGCAGTGCATTCCAGGGGCAAATGAAACCCAAAGGCAGATCACATTCCATTCAGGAATTTTCAGAACACTTTGAGCAGCAACTCTGCATTAGAACCCAAAGATCAGTCTCTTTAGTAAGTAAACAGGCATTATTTGATATCTGGAACCTTGTTCACTGAAAACTAGATCTGAGATCAATTTACTTCTGTTTACTATTGATTAGTATTGAATAGGATTCTGAATGAATGAATGAAAAAGCATTTATTAACTGCCACCTATATCCAAAGCATCATTCAGTTTTATATTAAATATTAATAGTAAGTGATTATCTTGATGATCACAGATTTTTAACAGTAGGATGAAAATTTAAGAATACCTTGAAAAACTAAACTTTGCCAACTAATGCCATTTAAAAAAATACACATAAGGCAAAGAAAATATAGATAGGATGAAAATTTTCATATCAAGATAAAGTTATATAAAATTTTACATCACATACTTAGTTCTTCTACTCTTAAATGATTCCTTAGAAAAATAATGATTGTTGGAAACTATAAATAGCAATGTTTTAGGCAACTTTTTGCTCATTATCATAATACACAGTAAGCCTTTTCTTTGCCTTCCACTAAGTACTGACTGGGTGGTCCCCTACTATAATTGGTTTGCTCATTTCTACTTTTTACAACATGAGGAGAGAAGAAAATTCTCACTTTGCCCCTCTCTGGGATTCAGTCCTAATAGCTAGTGGTCCATGTTAGATTTTGGCTATTAATCCTTTTCTCTGTGTTTCTAAAAGGTGTAGCAAATATTGATGCACAAAGCATTTAGGTACCATTGTTTGGAGACTATTTAGGGAACAGCAGCAGTTCTGAACTATTTGAAGGAGATTAAAGAAATACAGAGGAGAGAAGATAAGGAAGATAAGACATTCCCTTTTTGGATTTGCATGAATCTAAATTAATAATTAATTTTAATAATTAATAATTATATTACAAATTACTCCAATGTAATGTCATGTTAACATTCCCTTCAATGATACAGGTTGCAATTGTTCATTCCTACTAATTCTGTGCAAATCTCATT
>JAJPUD010000708.1:34510-186022 GCA_023553655.1 Myrmecobius fasciatus | reverse complement strand
AGAAGATTGTATATAAAGAATGTTGCACATTTCAAAGTGTTTTGTTAATTCTATAATGTTGCACAAGAAAGAGAGCCTTTGGGGAATCATTACTCCATAGTACTGACATTCAGAGGACTGCATTCCTTATCAGAGAAGGACCCAACCTTCTCTCTGCAGTAACCTTGTCTCTTGGTGTCCCACCAACCTATATTTTCACATGAGTGGATTGATTGTTCTGCTACTATGGTACATTTCTCCTACACCCATCTTTCCTCCTATAATTAATAATAAATATTATCGAAATGTTGATTTAAAGGTTGCAAGGCACTTTACAAATATTATCTCATTTCTTCCTCCCAATAACCCTGGGAGGTAGGAACTATCTTTAAAATCACTATTTTACAGATGGAGAAACTGAGGCATGTAGAAGGTAAATGACTTTCCCATCATCACACAGCTAGGAAGCAGCTGAGAATAGATATAAACTCCACGATCAGTAGTTTCTCCACTGTACCACCTAGCTGCCTGCACAATCTCTTTGGATCAGGCTATTTCTTCTCATGATATAACTGCATTGTAACCAGACTGTTCTCTGTACCTCACCTCTCCCTACCTAACTGAATTTGCCCTAGGTGTCAGGATTGCTAATTACAGTTCTAGTCAGAAAGAAAAGTAGGGTGAATTAGGTCACATATGCACCGGGCTGACATATAACAAGTTCCCATTCATTGCTTTAAGATATTTAATCCTTATTTTTTTCATATGTGCCTAAAATAACTGACCTATACTTTTATAATAATCTTATTTTTAGGCTGATTTATTATGAGACCATTCAGATTTGGAGCCTGATATATAAGGCTGTTTTGTTTATTTTTTACCATGTCTGGTTGCAATGACAGGAGAAATACCAAACATTGTCAGCTGTTGTGGTGACTTCATATCTCTCTGATGCTTCTTTTTCAGGAACCTGAGGACAGAAAGGAGAGAAAAGATAGAGAAAGCCTGAGAAGCAGGACAGAAGCCCATCAGAAAGCAGGGGAAAGAAGGAGATCAAAGGAAAAGGAAGAGGAAGAAGCTAGCATGGCCACCCTGAGCAAAAAGAGCCATGAGTAGTTCATTGTTTTCCCATGATACCTATATGTAAAGTAGATGAACCTTGTTTGATGAATATTTTGGTTAAGACTGGAGAGTAGTACATATAAAAGAAGGTAATTACATGGCATTCAAAGTTGGAGCCTGGGATAAAAACAAAATAAACCAAAACCCTAGATAATTCTGTCCCCATTTGCCATTCAGCATGTTTTTCCTTTGATATGTTAGTAATCTCCTTTGTTTTCTCTTTCAAGAAGAAGAGTGCCATTGTAATTTTAATAGAGTGAATTAATTCTTGAAAATAGAAATAAAGATATTTAAAGAACTATCAACACCATCTCCATTCAATTCTCTCTCACTTCCTCTAATCCCAAATAAGAATCATGTGTATGATTTTAAAGCTGTATGCTTATTGCCTTATTTTTGCTTTAAGGATTTAATCCTGACATTTTTGGACTGTTACTGGGTAAGAAATGAGTGTGTAAATGAATATAGGATTTAAAATGTTAATTATATTACAGGATGTGGGTTTGTGGGTCAAAAAATACAGAACTGGAAGGTATTTGGTGACATGGAATCATTTAGAGAGTGTTTCTACTGCCTGCATCTTGAGGTAGAGGAGAGAGGAATGGTGTTCAGTTTTCCTAAACTGAAAAGGAAGGACCAGCTGTTCTGTAGAGAAGTCTACTTAGTCACCAACTGTCTCTTTGGTGGTTAGATCAAACCTGATTAACCTGATTAACAAAATACACGGAAATATATTTACTATCCCCGGGTCATACTGATCCCTGGCTTTCTCATTTAAGAGTGTAAATATTTCCTTGGAAAAGACATAACTGTAGGAGAAGGATGTCAGTTACAGAGATCATCTAATGGAGGCAGGAGAAGCAGAGGCAGATGAAAAGGACAAATGCCAAATGGAGAAGCATTGGTAGAGTGGCAAGGGGTTCCTAGTCAAAGCAGAAGAGTTCATCATTCAAGCCAGTGTCTGCTACCCATTTTCCAGAGTAGGTCTTCAAAGATAAATGGCTGATGTCTCAGAACCCCTTCCAGATCCTTGACTTTGTCTGTCCTGTGCTGACATGTTAATCAAGCTAGTATCAAACCCATTTTGTTTAGTCACTTTGAGCCTACTTGTGTACCTTCCGGGTGGCAAAGGATAAACATCATAAACTTTCAAGATCCCTACCTCTACTTATGAGGCTACGTGGAGGCAAGGTTTCACTGTCACCAATTCAACTCCTTATTTTCTTTCTTTTTTTTCTTCCTTCTTTCCTTCCCCACTCCCTCTCCCTTTCTCTCATTTGGGGTTGAGTCACACAGCCAATGACTAAGAATGAATTTAAATTCAGGTCCTTCTGACTCTAGGAGCAGTGCTCTATTCATTTTATCACCTAGCTGCCCCTAACTCCTCTCTCTTCAAATCACTTGCCTCCTTATCCTATTATATATATATATGTATATATATATATATACATATATATATATATATATGTCCTATTATACTTTGACACCCCCCTCAACTCTGCATCACTCCCGTCAGTCTCCTCCATCCCTCCTATTTGCATGCTGCTGAATGGAGCTGGAAAGAGTCTGGAAATCATGCTGACTTATTCCACTTCAGATTTATATTTTAATTACATTTTCATTGCAGCAAGGCAATGCTTGCACTCCTCTCTATTCAGTTCTCCATTCCACTCAACACAGCACGGATTTCCCTCTCTTTGCAAGCCTCATACAGCATCCTTTTCTCGACCTTCTTAGCTGAGGACCCTATCTCATACTTGACTGGAACAAATCGAAGCTATTTGCTAACAGTTTTCTCACATCCCTCAGATAGATTTTATTATTTCTTCCTTCCTTCCAATCTTTGATGAAGTAGCTTTTCTCCTGACCAGAGCCAATCCTTTTCCATTTAGTCTTTTTAAAAATAGTTCAGAAATTTTATTCTAATAGCTTTATTTATAGCACTTGATTATTGAAATAAAGACTGAAAACAAGTACACAAAACATTTGGTTACTTATTCTGTATCAAAAGCAATAAGTGTTTCTTCAATACCAAACAAACCAGCTCTGAGTTTTTCCTTGGAGATAAAGTTTAACAGCTCTGGCTTCTTCAGTGTTTATCAAACTCCAAAAGAAAAAAAAAAAAGAAGTAAAGTTTTTTTTTTTTTTTAAATGGCAAATCTGACTCTTGTATTATGAAAGGTACTAAAGAACATTTCATACAATAGAGTTAGAATGATTGTTCCAAAATGGAACCAAATATTTCTAGAATGGAATAATTCCTCGAACTCTCAAATTCAATCTATTTTCTTTCAAAACCCAGACACTAGACTGGAGTTCTTGACTGTGTCTTTGAAACACCTCAGGCTTTGGGGCTCACATAGACTATGCTTATTGTAGAGAGGCTTCTGGAGTGGCTTCAAACAGAAACACAACACACGACCAAAATTCAAAGATGTTTTTTGTTTTCTAAATATGTCAAAAAGGTCTTTTTAATGTGTCCTTGAATCATTTAAGTGTGATGGAGAAATAAGCATATCCTGGCCTGAACTGCAGGGAGGAAAAGCATAGTTATAAACAGTTTAAAATTGAAGATCTAATCATCTCAATGTGCAGCATGTTCTGAACCATAATATCAAAGTTTTTTTTTCTTAGTAATTATCCATATGAGTACAAATATACTATAAAATACTTAAAGATCCAAAGGCATAGTATTTCTTGGATCTCTATTTTAATGGTGCAAAATTGATCACTTGTTTGATTTTTGTCATCATTTCTGAAGTTTCAAAAGAGAAAATACAATCAAAATGATCTGTTTTCAGTGTTACTACAAAAACTACACTAAACATATTTTTAACTATTAAAAATACACTAAGTTCAGAGTAAAAACCAACCACCAAAATGGATATCAATGCAGATCTCATAAGGTAGTAGAAGTAGCATTTGGTTCTGCTATTCCATGTTAACTCCGAGCAGCCCAAGTGACACTATATAAAAATACTTTTCTAGTACTAAACAGTAAGTTTTTTTTTAACAATAAAAAAGTTGAATAATATTGCAGAGGAATTCCAGAAGAGCATGAGAAAGAAAAGAGGGAGGAGGAACATTAGTTCTTTCATTTCTGGTTTTGCATTGATTGGACAACTAGTCTAATCCTTCATAGAGCCCATCTCCACTATGGTAGCCTGGGTAGCTTGGATGGACAATGCATGATGATAAAGAGAATCCAGTCTAAGTTATCCAGGATTTCAGCTGCATTCTGGCACAGAGAATATCTTTTTTGTAAGCAAACACTAATAAGATGGCATCTTGAAGCTTCTCATGAGTTCTTCTGGGGCCTCATTCATTCATTCTTTGTCATTAATTAACCATTAAAAAATTAACCCTTGTGTATTCTGGAAACAATGGTGCCATGGTGGTCCTGGACATCTAAACCCCCACTAGGAAGCTAATGTTTTTGTATTCTATGGTTTCTACATTGAAACCTATAGTGGGAACAATAGTTACTATTTCACCCAGAGAGTTGTTTTTCCAGCAGGATCCAGATCAACTATTAGAATCTTCACTTCTGTTTTGTTGAAGAATCCTTTGAAGAGGTTAGCAAATATATTTCTCTTCTTCCAAGTGTGATGTGCTGAACAGTAGTGAAAGAAACTTCCTCATTCATGTACTTCAGGCTTCAGCTCCTGACAGCAGCTGTATCATTGCCAGGGCACTGATGCACGAATTGTCAATCTCATCCTTCCTGTCCTCTCCAGGAGACTGTGACCTCTATCACCTCTACTCTTTCTAATTTTCATTCTTTCTCTATGTAATGGCTCCTTCCTTGCTTCCTGTTAACTCACCCATTTCTTCCTCAACTTAACAAACTCTCACTTTATCCTACTATCCCTGTAAACTATCATCATATATCTTTCTTATCCTTATCAGCTAAAACTGTTGAAAAAGCTGTCTATACTCACAGCAGGTCCACTTCTCTCATGTTTTTCTAAATTCTTTGTAATCTGGTTTACATTAAATTCAAATTTTTCTCTCCAAAGTTACCAATGACTTCTTAAGAAGGATAAGTTTGTTTTTTTTTTTTTTAATGCCATCACATTTGTCAATTAACAGTAAAAGGATCAAAATTTTAAAATGCCTTAAAGGACCAAACTGCTGACAAATTTATGGAGTGCATTTTTTTGGGGGGGGGCACTTTTGTTGGCCACTTTTCCCTCCTAGACCAAGATCTGAACTCTCTTCTCTCTGAGTTCTTGAAGCACAACTCTTTCCTGGCGCTTCTTCTCTCTGAATGACCACCCTTTTTCCGTCTCTTTTGCTTATTCTTCATCTGCATCACAAAACTCTGTCCTGGGTCCTCATTTTGTGATCATCAGCAGCAGCTATGGTCGTAGCATCTCTTAGCAATCCACCTCTCACTCTCTCATCACACACTTCAAATGAGAGCAGTAGAAAAATTAAACCTATTAAAAACATATCAAAACAACTTTTCACATTGGCCATATCAAAAAAATGTTTTTCTCATTCTGCACTATGAGTTCTGCTTCCCTCTGCTGGGAAGTGTGTGACATGTTACATCATCAGTTCTCTGAAATTGTGTTTAGTTATTTATTGGAGTTTAACAAATCATATTCCATAACATTTTATGAATTATAACTTGTTTATCAATTCTCCAGTTTATGGGCAATTCCTTAGATCCCCATTTTTTACTAACTCAAAAAAGAGCTATAAAAATATTTTTATCCATCATTAGAGTTTGCTTAGGACTAATCCCTCCCTTAATCTATCTCCTTCTAATCTTCATCCCCAAGTCTCCTCTTTTCCTCTTATCCTGATTGAGTGAAATATATTTTTGTACCAATATTTCTCACTCTCTTTGTCTCTGTCTTTCTGTCTCTCTATCTCCTATGTATATCCTTCCTTCCTTTGACCAATTCAGAGAGAGTTCAGATATCGACCACTCATCCTTTTCTCCTTGTTTATATTGATATGCACACTCTAATTATGTGAGTTCATTTCCCCTAACTTCCCTTTCCCTTCTATTCCAGTGCAATCCCTTTTCTCTTATACTTAATATCATCAAGACATAACTCCCAGACCTTGTCTACTTAGACTCCCTTTATCACCCCTAATGATGTTAGGATTCAAAGGGGATAGATATATAATTTTCTCATATTGAATGCAAGTGGTTTATTCTTATCCTATGTAGTTGTTTATTCATGTTTACTTTTTTTGTGTCTTTCTTCACTCCTATGCTTGGACTTCAAAGTTCCTACATAGCTCGGGTCTTTTTATCAGAGTGTGTGGAAGTCTATTTCTTTGAAGGTTCACTTCCCTCCCAGTAGCATTTCTGGGTAAATTGTTCTTGGATGTATCTTGATATCCTTTGCCTCCTGGAATATTGTATTCCAAGTTCTCCTTTCCTTTTAAGTGGTGGCAACTAAATCACATGCACTCCTAATTGTGGCTCCTCAGTAACTGAATTCTTTCTGGCTGCTTACAGTATTTTTTTCCTTTGATCTGGAAATTTTGAATTTTGGCTAAGATGTTTCTGGAAGTTTTCATTTGGGGATTTCTTTTAGGAGGTAATGTGGATTCTTTCCATTTTTAACTTTGATTTTAAGAATTCTGGGCAATTTTTTTTTAAGATCTCTGAAAATAAGGTCTCTAAATTCTATTTTAGTTATGGTACTCAGATAGTCCAGTGATTCTTAATTGATTTCTATTTAGTTTATTCTAGTTTTTTGATATGATAACAATTTTTCCAGTGTTCATGGAGGTGAATGAAACAAAAACTATGGAACACTTAAGATTAATGAGACATCAAAGACTCCAAACAGTCATCCATTACATCCCAAGCCATTGCCAATCAGCCTGACTACTGTCCTGCCACTGAACTAGATGACTTTGGAAGAATGAGGTTGGCAACTTTGTGCTCATAAGCAAGTCAAGACATCACCCCATGATGTCAATGATTCTCTTTGAAAAGCATAGGATGAACATCATTAGACACCTATTATGTGGCAGACACTATGTTCAGTACTGGACATAGAGAGAAAAGTGTGTAAAATCAGTCATTGATACATAGTCATTTTGAAGTGACCCCATATTTTAATATTGCTTGATTTTTTTTGTTGTTGTTGTTGGGGGTGGGGAGGGAGAGAGGCAGTCCCCCAGGAAAGGATAGCTCTAATCATATCTTCTTCTTCTTTTTTTTTTTTTTGCTGAGGCAATTGGGGTTAAGTGACTTGCATAGGGTCACACAGCTAGGAAGTGTTAAGTGTCTGAGGTCAGATTTGAACTCAGGGCTTGTTCTCTATTCACTGAGCCACCTAGCTGTCCCTAATCATATCTTTTTATCGATAATACAATGATAATCCCATCTCATCATCACTCCCTGCTGCCACTTGAGTCCATTGCATGTTTATTTGTCCCACCTCATTAGAATTATGGACCAATCAAAATATTTAGGAAGGAACTGAAGTGGCATTAATTCTACCTTTTCACAACCACCCAACTCAAAATACCTTTGCCTTATATGAAAGCCACTTTTGTCTTTAAAAGCAGTGCCTGGTTTGACAACCTAGTTGACTCAGCAGCAGACCCACCGATATTTTTCTGCCTTGTATTAAAAAACTCCTTTTAAACTTTCTCTTCCTGAATTTTACCTCTTTAGTCAGGAAGATGACCCCAACATAGAATTTTTTCTTTTAACAAAGACAAAAACTAGCTTTTATTATTAAGGAGTTTTTAGTCTAATGGAAGAGACAACATGCAAACAATTAGGTATAATCCTGATATTTGTAGTTTGCTCATTTTTTTAAACCGTGTCTGCCTTTTTGTGATTCTTGGATACTGAAGTCATTTGTCCTTTTCCAGCTCATTTTACAGATGATTAAACTGAGGCAAACAAGTTAAGTGATTTGCTCAGGACTGAACAACTAGTGTCTGACAGCATATTTTGAACTCACTAAGATGAGTCTTCTTGGCTCTATGCCTGCCACTTTATCTATTGTACCACTTTACTGCCCTTTATAAAGAAGGCATATGCAGGATAAATTCAAGGTACTCTCAGAGAGTAAGATGGGGAAAGGTTTTTTGCAGAAGGGAGGACCTTAGCTGAGGTTTGAAGGAAGCTAGAGAAGCCAGGAGGCAGGAGATGAAACAGGAGAGGATTTCAGGCATGGGGGACACTCAGTCAATTATTTGGAGTCTTAAGGTGGAATGTCCCATTCAAGGAACAGCATGAAGTCCAATGTCAGGCTTGGACTTTTGCAAAAACCTGCTGTTTAGTCTGCTTAACCATAAGTCTTTCCCCATTCCAGTCCATTCTAGTTGATCTCCCTAAAGCACAGGTCTGACCACATCAGCTTTCTTATTCAATAAACTCCAATGGTTTCTAAGACTTTTAAGAGACCCCATATGTTGGTGCTCCTATTTTCTGTTAGAAAAGTTGCCTTTGCTTAATGCTACTACCTAATGAGATAGAAATGTGTCTCACAGTCTGTACGTTACACATAGATGGACATCATTAGATTCTCTTACCACTTTTAGTAGAAGGTTGTGGAGAGGAACAGGGTATTGGTTGTGAAGGTAGTTAAGGCTATCCCAAAGATCGTTTTAAAATTCTTGTAAGTTTTGAATAATAACATTATTATGGGGAAAGGATCACTTTTCTGAGTTCAGGTGGTAGATAACAACTGCTGAAATATATTTACTGTGAAATAGAAATGATAATGATGAAATCCTAGACTTTATTATATTTATGCATAAATTCAAGCTTCAGAGAAAACAATAAACCTGAACCTTCATTAGGATTTTAACAAGGCTCTTATAGACAAAATTTCATCAGAGTAACAAAGAAAAGAATTCTTTTACATATTGCAATCTCTTAAGCTATAAAAGTTACAGAAAAAAAAACAGATTCATAATCTCGGACTTCAATGTTGTAATACTTGAAGTTAGTTAAACAAAATCATAACTCCTAATTAAATTGACTCTATAGGTACTAAGTCAGATTACAGATTATACTACATTTAAAGGATTCACAAATAGGCTGGCTGAGGGAGATTTATTTCTTGTTAAAGAGACAGATAGTTGAGATTCTTCCTTTGGTTTCTTATCTAAGGAATGTTTAAGGTCATAAGTATATTTTCTCAGTCCTGGGACAGATTCTGGGCAGGTGAAGTTTATATTAATAGAAGGCAGGCTTTTAGTTAATTAAAAGTTGCAAGAGGAATGACTCTATGTTTCAAATAATAAAAATTAGTAAATGGAAATTTTAAAAAATTAAAGATTCCCAACCCAACATTATATGTATTTGTTATGAGTATTTTATGTCCCACATTGCATATTTTTGTTTTTCAGATTTATTTTTGGAAGAACAATGTTTGATAAACCATTGGGATTGGGTTGTCATTTTCTTTTCTTATGAAACAGAAGCTGCCTCAAGAATATTTTTTTTTTTTTTTTTTTTTTGCTGAGACAATTGGGGTTCCTTGACTTACCCAGGATCACACAGCTAGGAAGTGTTAAAATAATATTTCTGAAGTTGCTGAGATGCTTTTTTAAATACAAGTCTAATGTTTATGAGACTTGACCAAAGATCCTTTTAAGTGGTATATGGCACTTCTACAATGCTCAATAACAACCAAAAAGTTAGTTCAGTTTCATTCTTTGCATAAAATTCAACCAACTTTTTAATGAAATAATTAAGCCTGGGCAGAAGGATGTAGATTTTAGTTTTTTTAATATGAGAAAACAGTCTGTCATATGAAAACTTCATAAGAACTTTAATTCCAAAACAATGCATTTTGTTGTATTAGGTGATGCTTTCAAAATGCAACAGTGAAAGAACATTGCAGGGAACTCTACCCTTACATCAGATAATAATACCTGAAACAACAAGAGATGAACTTTGCCCAACTAAGAAACTCAAAGGTCTTACTATAAATAATACTAGCAATTGTACAATACTTTAGTGGGTTTTTTTTTTTTTTTTGTTGTTGTTGTTGTTGTTGTTGTTTTTTTTTTTTTCCAATTGGGGTAGAGGAAGCAGAGAAGAGAGAAAATAGACTTTTTTTATTGAAAAAAGTAAAATTAAATTAAATTATATACAAAAATCTCAGGTCTTCTTGGATCCAAGTCTAACACTCTATTCTCCCCATGGTTCTATCTTGCTCTAAGTAAACTTTAAGCTATTAATCTTTGTTTCCTGGAAAAACCCTGACCTTCATAAAATGAATTCCAGAATCTTGGACTACTTTATTGACCTAGCTGTATGATAACTGTATCCTATCTGCCTTCTATCCTAGTGCAAGGCCAAGAGAAGTTAGGATTATAGGTTGTCTTTGACTCCCATATCTCATGAAGATAAGACCTATAATTATATTAGAGATGAAATGGATTTCAGAGATTTATATTTCATTTTACAGAAGAGGAAATTTAGGTTCATAGATTTGAATCTAAGTGATTTGTCCAAGATCACAGTGGCAGAGCCAGGGCTAAAAGTCAGGTCTTTAGAATTCAGCTTCCAATATTCTTTCTACTATAGTTATCCTTTACATATTATGACTTTCCCTATTGTAATTTTACTTTATTGTGGTTTGGTATAAAAAATTAAATGGGAATTTTTTTTGTAAGTATTATGCAAGCTACAGACAACTTGCAAGGGTCCACAGGTGACACAGAAAAAGTTTAGAAACTCAGAAATGTATAAAATATATGTATAGTATTGTATAACATCACATATTTTATCTTTTAATACCACAACAATTCAGACTTCTTCTCTGGTACAACGGGAGGATAAAAAAAAATTTGTGAGGATTTTCCAGATCACAGAAATACCACATCCATAGTCCCTGCAATGTGGAAGGTTTAACTGCATACAACACTGTCTCATAAATTAGAAGAGGTATAGTTACAAAAGATCTGTAAAAACAATTGCAAAATAATTGACATAATCCAAGGAACAATAGATTATATGGAAGGATATATCCTATTTATGAAAAGATCTAGGAAATACAGTAAAAATGATAATATTTCACAAAATAACCAAGAGAATAAATTAATGAAACAAAATAGAAAAGCCTTCAATTGAATTTAGTACATATAATTAGGGTTATAGATTCAGAAATGGAAAAGACCATAAACTATTTATTAAGTGCCTATTATGTTCCAGAAACTGTGCCAAGTGCTTATTTACCATGATTATCTCATTTGATTCTCCCAATAACTCTTTTTTATAATTGAAACAACTGAGGTAACCAGAAGGTCACACAACTAATAAGTATTTAAAGCTGGATTTGAACTCAGGTCTTCCTGATTATAGGTGCAGTACCTTGCCCATCATACCACCAAGATTAGTGTTTGATGAAAATCTTGCTTAAAAAAAGTTCTTGATATTGGAATCGTTGTTCATTGAAAACCACTGGCAAAACTAGATAGTAATGTGCTAAAAATGATCCATACCTCACATTATCAGAAGAAAAAATATTTTTTTTGCCTGCTGATCAATTTCAAAGATGCAAAGTATCCCAGTGAGCAAAAACTTTGAATGTTGAATTCTTTACTGCATCTTTATAGTTAGTATGCATTAAAGTTTTGATAGTTAAGGGTTGAGAAATTCAAGTCAAGAATGAAACTAATGGCATCTTAATTTTTGGATGCTATTGCTTCCAAAGCTTCTCTCAGCTTTGGGATTACATAGATTGGCTCACATCCTCATTTGCCATGTATTGCCATACTTTTACAATGTATGATTTTCAAGGTCATGAGGAACCAGATTTAACTGCCACCTCTTTCTTTTCTCCCTCCTTTACCTCTGTAACTAATAATAATGTTCAAAGATTCTGAATTGTAAATTTGAGAGATTTAGGAGTGTAGATTTGACAGCACTTAGCTGTCAACTTGATCTTTTTATAGCACAGGTCTTATCATGTCAACCCCCTGTTCTCAAGTTGCTGATGGTCTAGAGAGGGAGGCAGCATGAATACAACTGTATACAAATAAGATATGGGCAGGATAACTCGGGGATAATTAACAGAAGGAAGGCATTAGTATTAAGAGGAATTGGTAAAAGCTTTTTGTAGAAGGTGGAATTTTAGCTGCACCCTGAAGGAGGCCAAAGAAGTCAGATGAGAAAGAGAGAATTCCAAATATGGTGGACATACATAGAAATGCCCAGAGTCAGGAGATGGAGTGTCTTGTTCAAAAAATAGCAAAGTGACCAGTGTCACTGGGCTTGAAGTAAATGAAGAGGAGTAATGTACAAGAAATCTGAAGAGGTAGGAAAGGGAAAGATTATGAAAGATTTTTAAAAGCTAAATTATGCATTATATTTGTTCCTGGAAATAACTATGGGTCACCAGAAATTAGTGAATGGGAGGAAGGCATATGAATAATGTAGAAAATAAGTATTAGGAGAGGAGTCTGGGAAGATGGGGGAATAGTTAAGAAAATTTCAAGCTTTCCAGTTTTCCCCCAGAAATGAGACAAAATAGTGCCTCAGGGCAAATGTAGAGTAAAAACTAACAAGAATTGGGGTAGAAGAGGGATCCTCCAGGAATAAAAAGAGAAGAAAAGAAAGTCAACCAACTAGAAAAGGAGATCCAGAATCTTAAGGAAGTAACGGATTCCTTGAAAACTAGAATTGGGCAAGGGAAAACCAGCAAAGTTATGAGACTAAGAAATAAAGCAAAATAAAAAGAATGAAAAAATGGAAGAGAATCTGAGACATCTTAGAAAAATAACAGATTTAGAAAACAGATCAAGAAGAGAAAACATAAGAATAATCAGACTACCTGGAATCTACAATTAAAAAAAGAATATTGATACAATAATATAAGCAATAATTAAAGAAAAATTTCCTGAAGTGTTAGAACAAGAGGGAAAAGGAGAAATAGAAAAATGTACCAATTACCGCCTGAAAGAGATCCTATGAGGAAAATGACAGAATGTCATAGCCAAATTTTCCTGTTTCCCCTCCTCCCATCAAGGAGAAAATATTGTGAGCAACAAGAAAAAATAATTCAAATGTAGGGGAGCCACAATTAGATTAAGCACTGACTATATTAAAAGAGCTCAGGTCTTAGAAAACTATATATCTATAAGAGCAAAAGAAGTAGAGTTGCTGTTGAAAATATCATACTCAACAAAGTTAAATATAATCCCAAATGGAAAAAAAAAGTGGATATTCAATGAATTGCCAGATTTTCAGGATTTTGTTGCAAAAAGACCTTAACTTAATAGAAAATTTGACATATAAGATCCAGGAGAAATTTGAAATAAACATCAAAGACTAACTTTGAGAGACTTAATAAAGACAAACTGCTTATGTTTTATATGTAGAAATATAAACCATATGTCTAAGACTGTCATTAGTAATTGGGTCATTGGAAAGAAAGATTGGGGTGGAGTTGAATATGATATGATTCCAAAAAGGAAAATCATATAAGAAAAGGTAAAAAGAGTAATTATGGAAAGAGGAATATACTGGGAGAGGGAAGAAAAAAGAATGTTTGTGAAAATTATCTCCCATAATCAGGTTCACAAGTAGAAATTCAATATAAACAAAGAGGAAGAGTAAGAGGTGAGAGGCTGACACTCAAACATCATTCTTATTTGAACTGGTTTAGAGATGGAAAAATAAACACACACACACAGTTGGATAGAAAAATACGTTTCACTCTACAGGATAATAGAAGGGAAAGTAAAGAAGGGGAAGGAGGAATTAGAGGAAAAATAGATTAAGAGAAGGATTAATCCTAAGAAAAACAAACCAAGGATATACAAAATTATTTATAACTTTTCTTGAAGTGGCAAAGAATGGAATTTGAGGAGGTGCCCATTGCAGAATGGCTAAATAAGTTGAGGTATATAAATGAGATGGTGTGTTATTGTGTTGTGGGAAGTGATCAAGAGAATAGTTTCAGAGAAATCAGGGAAGACTTCCATAAACTGAAGGAAAGAAAATATACAATGACAACATTAAAAAAGACAAACAACTTTGAAAGATTTAGAGATTTTGAACAGGGTAATGACCAACCAGGATTTCAGAAGACTAATGATGACACATGCTACCCACCTCCTGATAGAGAAATAAAGGCTAAAAGTACTGAATTCATCATACAAATTATGCATTTGTACATTCATATATATGATTATGTATACATATATATTTGTATTAAGAGTTATATTTTTCTTTTATTCTCAATTGGGGGTAGTGTAGGAGGAGAGGAGAAAAGAAAGAAGGTAGATTTTTGCTGATAAAAATGAAAAATATAATTAGAAAAAAAAAGAATTCCATTAAGGGTATGACAATTTGCCTTCACCTAGAAGGAGAGATTTTTGATACTTAAAAAAAAAAGCCAGTACTTGCAAATAGAAATCCATTGGTACTACTTGCCCATCTAGTAATCTGCTTATATGTTGTCTGTCAAATTAAATTAAGTCCTGCCCCAACAAACTAGCTTTGGAACTCCTGATACCAACCTCTGAATCATATCATGATTATGTCTGCTCCATGACTTAGAGTGGAATTGCATCCAATATAGTAGTTAGATTCTAAAATTAGCTTCTAAAGTAAAAATTGTATATAGCAGAATTACCATCTCTCCACAGTGGTATGGTGGACTCTGGTATGTTAGAACGATGGAGAGTAAAATATAACAAAACCAAAATGAAGCCAGTATATGTTTTCTGAACAAGATAACAATTTATTAACAATGAAAAGTACAGCTGTTAATAAAGTGGTACCCCCTCAGTCAGGTCAGTGACCTTGATGAGAAAGACAAAAACCTTTATTGAGAAAAAGGAAGGGAAGAATTATTGATGGTTGGGGTGGATTGGCCTTCAGTTATGGATGATCTTGCCCCCTGACAATTAAGGAATAATAATTGCTTTATGAGCTTCAACTATCTGTAGTATTTTGGCTAGAGAATCAGTCCCACCCCAATTAGGACCACTTAGTTATGGGGAGATCAAACCACCCATAATTTCACAGGTTGAGATCAGGGCGAATTGTTTTTGGAGAGAGGGTAGCCTGAATTTTGTTTACAAGCAACAAAATGGATTAAATTGATTAGCAAGCAAATGTCCCAGGGGCTGGTTGAAAGGGAAGGATGTTATCAGCTATCATGTTATGAATATGATATGTTATAATAACATGATAACATCCTTTCAACCAAGTGTTTCAACCAATACTGATTGGGAGAGATCACATTCTTAAGCAAATCAGTTCAGGCAGAAACCAACCATTATAAAAATCAATATAGAATAAAACCAATTATATTCTAAAATCAATACAGTGGAAAGTAGAGGTAATGTTAACCTTTATCTCTCACAGTATGTCAGAGAAAGTTGGCAAGGCAGATCTGTAATTTCTGGCTAAGAATTGACTTTAAGTGGTGAGTCAGTGGGACTGGGATGCAAAATAATACTGAGTATGTGCCTTGGCCAGAGAAGGCTTCACTCCCCAGTGCTCCAATGCTCCTTGTTGCCAGCAGTCTGCTAGAAAATGGAGGAAGCATGACAAATTAGGGTGTGGGGTGTGGGGTGCTCATTTCTCACCTTGAGCTTACTTTGAGAAATATGTTCACTGGGTAAAAAGGTGAATGGACTTGCCCACACTACTTTAATGTTTTATTTCTGTGTTTTATTTATCTCTCTGTTTCTGTCTTTGTCTGTGTTTCTCCTCCTCTTCCTTTCTTTCTTTTTTTGCCTCTCTCTACTGTCTTTTTGTCTCTGTCTCTCTTGCACAGCTTTGAAATTTAAAGGACACTGATAATACTATTCTTTAACAGGAAAAAATGAATTTAGCATCTAATTAGCAAGAATTTTTTTTTATTAAAACTTTTTATTTGCAAAACATATGCATAGATAATTTTTCAACATTGACCCTTGCAAAACTTTCTGTTATAAATTTTTCCTTTCTTCCCCTCCCCTCCTCCCCTCCATGGCAGTAAGTCTAATACATATTAATTATGTTAAAATATTTAGAAAAAATTATTAAAATAAGAAGCTCTAGTATTTTTGTCTCTAGATCGACCACATCACACACAAACCAATAGCAATAAGCCCAACAGTGAGCTTTTCTACATCCGAGGGTTCCTGCCCCCGAAACACAAAAACTCATAATTACAATCTGGTCACTTAGTATGTTTTGGATTTTGGTCTACTTGGGAGCTGTCCATTTGTATAAGCAGTGGGAAAGGGTGGGTGATATATCAGCCCCGCCTGCTGGCTGAGCTCTGAATTGCTGATGTGCTCTCTTCACTTCTCAGTCCTAAATTGTAGTTGCAAAGAAATTTATCCTGACAGTGGCAGGTCCCTGCGGTAGTGCTTTGAGTCTGTCAATCGAGCTCAGGGCAACAACCTGGGATGGGAAGATAAAGGCTCATTCCCATCCTTTTCAAGATAGAAATCTGCCTTACGTACCAGGAAAACTGCCTTTTGGTGATTTCTTTAGTCAATAAACATTTATTAAGTACCTAATGTGTAATAAGCAAAGCACTTTATCATCAAGGCTGTGACTGATGTTCTTTGAAATTGATTTGCACAAGCATGACAAATATGGAAATATTTAGAAGAATTGCACATGTTTAACCAATATATTGGATTACTTGCTATCTATGGGAGGGGGTGGGAGGGAAAGAGGGAGAAAAATTTGGAACACAAGGTTTTGCAAGGATGAATGTTGGAAACTATCTTTGCATATATTTTGAAAATAAAATACTATTTTAAAAAACTTTAAAAAATTAATTGGTACAAAACCATTATGCAAAGGAGAAGATACAGGGTTGGGATGGGGAGGAAAGACAGGTACACAGTGTGATTATTGTTAGTCTCTATCTTGAAAATAAGGCATGGTTTTTATTGTGCTTGAGGGGCTTACTATATCATGAGCGAAATAAGATTTTTAACCACAAGTTAATTACAGAGCAAGATAATACATAATAACAAAGTGTAAAACTGTGAAGGAAGCACAGACAACAAATGCAATAGAAGTAGTTATAAACTATAAGTGTTATATAAATAAATAAATAAATCCAAGAAAAAATATTAAGCATCTAGTATTAGGTACAAGGGATAAAAAAAAAACAACAAAATATCAAGAACTCCAATGACTCACTGATGAAAGATTTATTTTAAGATGAGTAGACATACCTTTGAAACTCCAAAGGCAGCATTTTATTTCCTATCCTGAAGAACAAGTTCCTCCCTGGTTCCCCATTAATTGTATAGCATAGAAGTTATACAATACGAATCTCCACCCCTCATTACATAGCCAGTCCTTGCCCCAAAGGAGCTTGTATTCTAGAAGGAAAAGGTAACAAACCGAGGAGGTCCGGGGTAAAGAACAAAAGATTTTCAGGTCACCACCCCTAATTACAAAAATCAGTCCCTGCCCCCAAGGAGCTTACATTTTTTAAGGGGAAGATAATTAACCTCCACCCTTGATTATTCTTTGATATCCTTGTGGGTTTTAATTTTCTAATTTGTTTCATTTTTCCAATTTAATTTTCATAACTGTGGAAACCAAATAAATGTCCATCCATTTTTCACAGGGATATAAAGATAAGATCCCAGCTCTCAAGGACTTTACATTCTACTGGCAAATACTATATATAAGAAGATAAGTAAATATGAGATTATGTGTGAGTTATATTTCAATGTTTTGGATGCATGATATATATGCATAGAAGAATACAACAAAACCTTTTGTTATAAGAAGGACCAAGCATTTGGGAAGGCTAGGTTTATGTGCACATGCTGCAGGTAATACCTTACTTCCTATATTATGCTCCATAAAAGCAGAATGGGACAGCTAGGGTGATGCAGGGGGTAGAGTTCTGGACCTGGAGGCAGGAAGATATTTCCCTGAGTTTAAATCTGGCCTCAGACTCTTACTCTCTGTGTCATTTAAAATTATTTGTCTCAGTTTCCTTATCTGTAAAATGGGGAACAGAAATGAGAACTTTGCAAGAGGGTTTGGAAAAGGAAATAGAAATTATCTGAAGAAAATTCATTACAACATAGACTTAGTGAAATGGAAAAAGCATATAACTCCTAAAAAATTAGATTTGACAAAATGGAAAAATAACTCCCTGAAAAACAGAATTTGTAAAATAGAAAAAGAAAATAACTCCTTAAAAAAACAGAATTTGTGAAATGGAAAAAAATCCATAGAACAAAACAACTCATTTAAAAATTCAATTGGACAAATACAAAAAGAACTAAAAAAAAAGGAAATGAAGAAAATAATTCACTAAAAATCAGAACTGAACAAATGGAAATGAATGATTCAATGAGATATCAAGGATCAGTCAAGCAAAACCAAAAAAAAAAAAAAAAAAAGAAAAAATAGAAGAAAATGTAAAATACCTACTTGGGAAAACAACTGACTTGGAAAATAGATCTAGGAGAGACAATCTAAGGATTATTGGACTTCCTGAAAACCACCACGAAAAAAAGAGCCTAGACATTATTTTTCAGGAAATCATCAAAGAGAACTGCCCTGATGTCATAGAATCAGAAGGTAAAATAACCATTGAAAAAACTCACTGAATACCTCCTGAAGGAGACCTCAAAATTAAAACTCCAAGGAATAGCATGGCTTAATTTCAGAGCTATTGGACCAAGGCAAAAATATTGCAAACAGCCAGAAAAAAACAATTCAAATACTGAGGAGCCACAATAAAGATTATCTAGGACCTAGTAGCTTCTACCTTAAAGGGCCAAAAGGCTTGGAATCTGATATATTCCAAAAGGCAAAGGAACTTGGAATGTAGCCAAGAATAAACTACCCTCCTAAACTAAGCTTTTTTTTTTTTTTTGGGGGGGGGGGAAGAAGATGGACATTCAACAATACAGGTGAATTCCATTTATTTCTGATGAAAAGACCAGAGCTGAACAAAAAATTTGACCTCCAAATATAGAACTCAAGAGAAGCATAAAAAGGTAAAAAGAAAAGAACTCTTGAGAACTCTATATATGTTATGGGTATACATAGAGAGTGCATGTATAATTTGATTTTACTGTTATAATATAAAAAAGAAACTAGAGCTGGAAAGGAGATTGTACTGGAAAAAGGTGAAGTGGAAGCAAAATGAAGGAAATTACATCTTATGAAGAGGCAAAGAAAACACTATAATTGAGGGAAAAAAGGGAGGGGGATGAACATTGTGTGAATGTTACTCTCATCAGATTTGGCTCAGAGAGAATATTAGACATATTTGGTTTCACAGAGAAACTACTCTCACTTTATAGGAAAGTGAAGGGGGAAAGGGGAAAAGGGAATAGAAGGGAAATAGAAGAGAAAACAGAAATAATAGGGGAAAAAACATAAGAAAGGGGTAGGGGCTCTAAAGGGGAAGGCTTGCTTGAGGCAAGTGGTGCTCATAAGTAAAATAATGGGGAGGAGGGAAAGGGGAAAAGGAAAGAGAAAAGTATAATTTGGGGTAAAGAAGATGTCAGGAAATAATAGAATTAGTAGGTTTTTTTTTTTTTTTTTTTTGCTGAAGCAATGGAGGTTAAGTGACTTGCCCAGGGTCACACAGCTAGGGAATGTTAAGTGAATGACTTTACATTTGAACTCAGGTCCTCCTGACTTCAGGGCTGGTGCTCTATCCACTGCGCCACCTAGCTGCCCCTAGAATTAGTAGTTTTAACTGTAAATGTGAATAGGGTGAACTCTTCCATAAAGCAGAAGCAGATAGCAGACTGGATTAGAAGCCAGAATCTTACAATATGTTGTTTACAAGAAACATATTTAAAGCAGAGTGATACATACAGAATAAAGGTAAAAGGCTGTAGCAGAATCTATTATACTTCAGGTGAAGTAAAAAAAGCAGGTGTAGCCATCCTGATCTCAGATCAAGCCAAAGCAAAAATTGATCTAATTAAAAGAGATAAGAAAGGAAATTATATCTTACTAAAGGATACCATAGATAATGAAGCAATATCAGTACTAAACATATATGCACCAAGTGGTATAGTATTTAAATTCATAAAGGAGAAGTTAAGAGAGCTGCAAGAAGAAATAGACAGCAAAACTATAATAGTGAGAGATCTCAAGCTTGCTCTCTCAGAACTAGATAAATGAAAGCACAAAACAAAGAAGATAAAGATGTAAATTGAATACTTGAAAAGTTAGTTATGATAGATCTTTGGAGAAAATTGAATGAAGAGAGAAAGCAGTATACTTTCTTCTCAGCAGTTTGTAGAACCTATACAAAAATTGAACATATATTAGGGTATAAAGACCTCAAAATCAAATGCAGAAAGGCAGAAATAATAATTGCATTTTTTCAGATCATGATGCAATAAAAATCACATGCAATATAAGGCCAAAAAGTAATTGGAAACTAAATAATCTCATTCTAAAGAATGAATGGGTGAAACAGCAAATCATAGAAAAAATGAATAATTTCATCCAAGAGAATGACAATAATGAGACAACATGCCAAAATTTATGGGATGCAGCCAAAGCAGTAACAAGGGGAAATTTTATATTTCTAGATGCTTACTTGCATAAAATAGAGAAAAAGATCAATGAATTGGACTCACAACTAAAAAAGCTAGAAAAAGAACAAGTTAACCCCCCCCATCAAATACCAAACTTGAAATTCTAAAAATAAAAGAAAAGATTAATAAAATTGAAAGTAAAAAAAAAAACTATTGAATTAATAAATAAAACTAAGAGTTGGTTTTATGAAAAAAAACACAAAATAGATAAACCTTTAGTTAATTTGATTAGAAAAAGGAAAGAGGAAAATCAAATTGTTAGTTTCAAAAAACAAAAGAGAGAACTTTCCATTAATAAAGAGGAAATTAGAGCAATAATTAGGAATTATTTTGCCCAACTTTATGTCAATAAATTTGATAACCTAAATGAAATGGAGGAATACCTACAAAAATATATATTGCCCAGATTAACAGAAGAGGAAATAAATTACTTAAATAGTCCCATTTTAGAAAAAGAAATAGAACAAGCTATTAATCAACTTCCTTAAAAAAAAAAAATCTCCAGGGCCAGATGGATTTACATGTGAATTCTACCAAACATTTAAAGAACAATTAACTATATAAACTATTTGAAAAAAATAGGGAAAGAAGGACTCCTACCAAATTCCTTTTATGACACAGACATGGTATTGATACCTAAACCAGGTAGGATGAAAACAGAGAAAGAAAATTATAGATCAATTTCCCTAATGAACATTGATGCAAAAACCTTAAATAAAATATTAGCCAAGAAATTACAGAAGTCATCCCCAGGATAATACACCATTACCAAATAAGATTTATACCAGGAATGCAGGGATGGTTCAATATTGGGAAAACTATTAGCATAATTGACTATGCCAATAACCAAACTAACAAAAACCATATGATTATCTCAATAGATGCAGAAAAAGCATTTGATAAAATCCAACATCCATTTCTATTAAAAACATTAGAGAGTACAGGAATAAATGGACTTTTCTTTAAAATAGTCAGTAGCATCTATTTAAAGCCATCAGCAAGCATCATATGTAATGGGGATAAACTGGAACCATTCCCAATAAGATCAAAGATGAAACAAGGTTGCTCACATCACCATTACTATTCAATATTGTATTAGAAGTGTTAGCTTTGGCAATAAGAGAAGAAAGAGAGATTAAAGGAATTAGAGTAGGTAATATGGAAACCAAATTATCACTCTTTGCAGATGATATGATGGCATACTTAGAGAACCCTAGAGAATCAACTAAAAAACTATTAGAAATAATCCACAACTTTAGCAAAGTTGTAGGATACAAAATAAATCTACATAAATCATCAGCATTTTTATACATCATTAACAATGCCCAATAGCAAGAGATATAAAAAGAAATTCCATTTAAAATATCTGTTGATAATATAAAATATTTTGGAATCTTTCTGCCAAGGGAAAGTCAGGAACTATATGAGCAAAACTACAAAACACTTTCCACACAAATAAAGTCAGATCTAAACAATTGGAAAAATATCAAGTGCTCTTGAATAGGTCAAACGAATATAATGAAGATGACAATACTACCTAAATTAATCTATTTATTTAGTGCTATACCAATCAAACTCCCTAGCAACTATTTTACTGACCCAGAAAAAAATAATAACAAAATTCATCTGGAAGAACAAAAGATTTCTGAAGGAATTAATGAAAAAAAAAGCAAATGAAGGTGGCTTAGCTATACCAATTCTAAAACTATATTATAAAGCAGAGGTCATTAAAACCATTTGGTACTGACTGAGAAATAGAGTAGTTGATCAGTGGAATAGATTAGGTTCACAGGACAAAATAGTCAATGACTATTAATAAAAACTTTAATTAAAAAAGGAATACAAATTCAAATTCTATGTATTGGAATATATTTGATTTGCAGTTTCTATTATTTAAAATGTTGAACAAGATGACACTAGTATGTTGGTTGATAGTATGATTGATTCAGATTTGCATAAACTCTGATACCTTCTCAGACACCTTTGAAAAGGAATTATTTGCATAAGACAATGATTATGAGATTTTTCATGTTTATACTGAGTAGTGGGTTATAAATGGTAAATGTAACCAACAATTCTACTTTTCTGAGTGTCAGGTTTCAGAAAAATTATTGCAGACATCATTTCATGCACATATGCAGATTTTTTCTTTTCACTGTGTAGATCAGCTAGGTAGCACGTCAGACCTGAAGTTAGGAAAACCTGAATTCAAATCCTACCTCAGATACTTGTGATTGCTACTCATTGTAATTAAGGGGAAATTGCTTAATTTTTCTCAGTCTCAGTTTCCTGATCTGTAAAATGGGGATAATAATAGCACTTTTTTCATAGGTTTGTTATGAGGATCTACTAAGATAACATATGAAAATCATTTTGAAACTATTAAATAATGATAAAATAACCATGGAAAATCCAATTATCATTGTCTTATGCAAAATACTCTTTTTCAAAATTCTCCAAGTCAGTATTGATTAAAGAAATGCAAATTAAGATGACTTTGAGGTACCACTACACATCTCTCAGACTGGCTAAAATGATGGGAAAAGATGTGTGACCCTTGAGAAGTCACTTAATCCCAATTGCTTCAGGAAAAAAAGAGAAAAAGAAAAAAAAAGAAAAGAAAAAGAAATAAGACCTTTGTCAGAACCTTTGAATGTAAAAATGTTTTCCTAGTTTATTGCTTCCCTTCTAATCTTGTCTGCATTAGTTTTGTTTGTACAGAAACGTTTTTAACTTGATATAGTCAAAATTATCCATTTTGTGATCAATAATGATCTTCAGTTTTTCTTTAGTCACAAATCCCTTTCTCCTCCACAGATCTGAGAGGTAAACTATCCTATGTTCTTCTAATTTGTTTATAATATCACTCTTTATGTCTAGATCGTGAATCCATTTAGACCTTATCGTGGTATATGGTGTTAGGTGTGGGTCAATGCTTAGTTTCTACCATACTAGTTTTCATTTTTTTTTTTGTTTTGTTTTGTTTTCAAATAGTGTGAGAGTGGTGGTGATAATGATAGACTGGTTGGGGCCTGCTTTACACATAGCTGCCAGAGAATCTTCAGATACCATTACTCATTTCTTCCTTTCCTCCAAATCCTTCTTTTTACAAAGGAAGAAACTGAGGCAGAAAACCTGCCCAGCACCACAGCAGAGGAGTTCTTTGCCTTCAACTCCAGCCCATTTTCCACTTCGAGGCACTGCCTCTCCTTGGTAAAGTGAATTAAACATATCCATGGTATTTCCTTTAATCTGGGAGGGGCAAAGTGGATCTTGAGCCTAGATACAGGATAGAATATAGACATCTCTCAGCCGAAGGTGTTACTGACACAAAACAGCAGGAATATTTACCTGGGCAGGGAAGACATGGGAGCAGCTGCAACTACTATAACTGAGGGGGGAACCTCACTATTTACACATTGCCTGGAGTTTCAATTAAGAAATCTCATAGGAGCAGAGGCACGATTGGCCTTCATGAATCTGCCACTTTAGAGTGAATGGGAGCAAAGGAAGACGGCAGGCAGACCCCATTACATGGTCAAACTACATGGCCCTCCAGTGCTGGGAGCCACAGTTGCTTCCCCTTTCTTGTGTCCTGAAAGTCAAACATCTGGAGAAGACAACCAGAAGGGAATAAACACCCTGTGTTTGTGTATTCCCCTAAGGATGAAGTCTATTCCCATAAGCTGTTAGAGCATCTGATACTGGAAAATACTATTGGGAAATAAATGGTGATTGAGTCTCAGAATCAATTCCTGCTGTGAACTTGATACAGGCCCTCTGAAACCTCTCCTTCACTCAAGGCGTACCCAAAATAATGGTTGGAGAACTTAGTGGTGGAAGAAAATCATATAATATAATATATTAATATATAATAATATAATAATAATAGCTGGCATTTATATAACACTTTGATGTTTGCAAATTATTTTGCAAAATTTATTTTATTCATTGCCAAGAAAACCCCAAATAGAGTGAGGAAAAGTTGGACACAATTGAACAATAAAAATATAGAATTTTAGAGTTTGATGGAACCTTACAGATCAAATATAATCTCATCACATCACCACCATCACACCACCACCACCATCTGACATTCTCTTTTCTGACTGATACTTCTAATCATTCTATCTGTCCTTATGTCCCTCCCTTCCTAAGCCTGTTCTTTGTGCACTTGAACACTTCAGTCCCTTCATCCCTCAGTACTTCCCCAGGTATCCATTACCTAATTTTTATTTCACCATCCCCTTTCTGAAATCTCAACCAATAGTCTTTTCAACTCTACAGTTCTCTGCCCTTGAATCCCTCTGCACTGCTGTTCCTTTTCTCTTGTCAAATATCAGCTTTAAATTACTTCTACTATCCATCTCTTCTTTTCCTTCTTGCAAGTCACTGAATATAGCCAGAGGAAGTCTCACAACCCTGCTAATTGGTTATCCTGTTGAGTATCCAATCTTAGAAGGGTCCTCATTGCAGCAAGGCAGATCTTTTTTTGTTTGTTTTTGCTGAGGCAACTGAGGTTAAGTGACTTGCCTAGGGTCACACAGCTAGGGAATGTTAAGTGTCTGAGACCAGATTTGAACTCAGGTCCTCCTGACTTCAGGGCTGGGGTTCTATCCACTGCACCACCTAGCTGCCCCAGCAAGGCAGATCTTTATTGAATTTCTATTTCACTCCCCACAGTAGCTACTACAAACCCTGTCTTTCCTCCTCAAACTTTCTACCCATCTCTACTATGCTTTCCTCTGCCAATATTTCCTCCCATTCTGTTGCCCCTGTGCATTCTTACCTTAGTTCAGGACTTTCTGCCTTTAAGTTTACTTGAAAAAATTGGGACCATTTATTTGATGTGAGTTTCTTCTTCCATTCTCTTCATCACAAAACCCCTTGCCATCATCTCCCATCCTCTCTTCTTTTTCCTCAATCTGTTCTTCTTCAAGTCTACCCCTGCTATACTTGATTCCATCTCTTCCCATATTTTCTTGAATATTGGGTCCTGAAATCATATCTAGCTTATCTTTAGCTTCTCCCTATGAGCCAGTTCCTTCTCTACTACCTCCAAATATTGCCAAATGTCCTGATGCTTTATACATCCTTCATTTAGATCTCACCATCTCCTCAATATCTCTCCTCTCATCTTTCATTCCTTGAAAAATTTAGTTATTCTAAACCCAAAGACCCAAGTTTTTGGGATAAAAACTCACTATTTGACAAAAACTGCTGGGATCATTGGAAACTAGTCTGGAAGAAATTAGGCATTGACCCACACCTAACACCATATACCAAGATAAGGTCAAAATGGATTCATGATCTAGGCATAAAGAATGATATTATAAACAAATTAGAACAATGTAGGATGGTTTACCTCTCAGACCTGTGGAGGGGGGAAGGAATTTGTGACCAAAGAAGAACTAGAGGCCATCATTAATCACAAAATAGATAAGTTTGACTATATCAAGTTAAAAAGTTTTTGTACAAACAAAATGAATGCAGACAAGATTAGAAGGGTAGCAGTAAACTGGGGAAATATTTTTACATCCAAAGGTTCTGATAAAGGCCTCATTTCTAAAATTTATAGAGAATTGACTCAAATATATAAGAATTCAAGCCATTCTCCAATTGACAAATGGTCAAAAGATATGAACAGACAATTTTCAGACGAAGAAATTGAAACTATTTCCGGTCACATGAAAAGGTGCTCCAAGTCACTATTGATCAGAGAAATGCAAATTAAGACAACTCTGAGATACCACTACACACCTGTCAGATTGGCTAAAATGACAGGAAATGATAATGATAACTGTTGAAGGGGATGTGGGAAAACTGGGACACTGATACATTGTTGGTGGAACTGTGAACGGATCCAACCATTCTGGAGAGCAATTTGGAGCTATGCTCAAAAAGTTATCAAACAGTGCATACCCTTTGACCCAGCAGTGTTTCTACTGGGCCTATATCCCAAAGAGATTTTAAAGGAGGGAAAGGGACCCACATGTGCAAAAATGTTTGTGGCAGCCCTTTTTGTAGTGGCAAGAAACTGGAAATTGAAAAGATGCCCATCAATTGGAGAATGGCTGAATAAATTATGGTATATGAATGTTATGGAATATTATTGTTCTGTAAGAAATGACCAACAGGAGGATTTCAGAGAGGCCTGGAGAGACTTGCATGAACTGATGCTGAGTGAAATCAGCAGAACCAGGAGGACATTATACACAGCAACAAGACTATACGATGATCAATTTTGATGGACATGGTTCTCTTCAACAATGATGTGATTCAAACCAGTTGTGCTGCGATGAAGATAGTCATATACATCCAGAGAGAGGCCTGTGGGAACTGAGAGTGAACCACAACACAGCATTTTAACGCTTTCTGTGAATATTTCCATGCATTTTGTTTTCCTTCTTAGGTTGTTTTTTTCTTCTTCTCTTTCTAGATCTGATGTTTCTTGTGCAGTAAGATAACTGTATAGATATGTATACATGTATTGTATTTGTCATATAATTTATCCTATCTAGCATGTATTAGATTACCTGTCATCTAGGGGTGGGGGGTGGGGGGGAGGAAAGGAAAAGCTTGGGAAAAAAAAAGGTTTTTTGCAAAGGTCAATATTGAAAGGTCACTCATATGTTTTGTAAATAAAAAGCTTCATAAAAAAAAACAAAAAAAACAAAAAAAAAGAAAAATTTAGTTATTCTTTGTTACTATCTCTACTTTGTCTCTCCTCATTCATTTATTCCTCAACCATTTTCAATCTAGCTTCTAATTTCATCACTCAATTGAAATTGCTCTCTCCAAAGTTATCGGTGATCTCATTTTCCAAATTGATTGTCTTTTTTCAGTCCTAATCCTTCTTGATACATGTGCTGCATTTGACACTATTGACCTCTCTCCTATTGGAAACTTTCTCCACTCTGGATTTTTGGTGATACTCCACTCCTCACTTTATTTTGTTGGCTCATCATTTACATCATTTCCTATATTTATGGATATTCCCCAAAGTTCTATCCTAGTTTTTTTCCTTTCTTCCTCTATATTTTCTTTTGGCAACTTCATCAGTTTCCATGGGTTTAGCTATCATTTCTATATAGGAAACTTCCAGTTTTTTATATAAAATATCAATATTTCCTCTGAGTTTCAGCCACATTAAACATTTTAAACTGGATACTCTGGAGACATTTTGAACTCAACATGTCTAAAACTAAACTCATTATCATTCTTCTTATACTTTCCTTTATTCTTAATTTTTCTTTTTTTTTCTATTAAAATTATCACAGTACTTCCAGTCTCACAGGTTTGTAATCTCAATATAATTCTTGACTCTCTTCTCCACAAAGGGAATTAGTTGCCAAATTTTACTATTTCTATCTTCAAACCATTTCTTTCATTGAACTCCTCTCTACCCACATAACTTTTTGTTAGTTCACTTAGATTATTGCAATATCCTTATAATAGCAGTCCCTGCCTCAATTTTATTTTTTGGTCCAGTACATCCTATACACTATTATCAAAATTATTTCCTTTAAACTCACATAGCTGATCATATGATTACCCTTTTTAATAAATTTCTATGGTGACCTATTGCCTCTAGGATCAAATATAACTTCTGTTCAACCTTTAAAGCCTGTCCCCAACCTATCATTCCAGCTTCATTGGACATTACTTTTCCTCCCACACTCTGTGATGCAGTCAACCTAGCCTTTTTTCTGTTTCTCATACTTGAAACTTCATCTCCAGTCTCTAGGACCTTTGGCAGCAGCTGACCCCCATGCTTCATCTCTTTATCCACTTTATCTTTGAATCCCTCCTTACCCACCAAGAGAATCCTTCTTCCTTTGAAATGCAGTTTAAGCAGCATCTTCTGCATGAAGCTTTTCCTGACCACCATCTCAACTAGTAATTCCCTTCTCTAATTATTTTTTATTTAACTATTTTCATATATTTTTATTTATTCACTTCATAGTTCTTATACATTTTTATATGTACTTGTATCTCTCCTTCCTCCGTTGGCAATAAAATTTATTTTTTTTTGAGAGTACAGATTATTTCACTCTTTGTACTTATCTTGGTATTTATATCAAACAGTTTAGAGAAGTGATAGGGAGAATAGAATGCCTTAATATTTTGTAGGAGTCAGACTAAAGAGAATCTGAAAAATGAAATTCCAAAGACATGAAAGAAATGATACAAAAAAGAAGAAAGGGATTTGCCTACAGAGAATGATGTAGATTTGAGGTGCTCTGACTTAGAAACTATGGAAGTCTATAAATTTTAAAATACTTGTTAATTGCTATTGGTTGAAAAGAGCCAATAAAATCCATGGCTTCATATTTCAACATAAAATATATAAATGCGGGTAATAATGTGGTGAGTTAGAGATACTAACATAAGGGAAAATTTGGCCTTGTATAGTTCACTGAGATTTTGTGGTATGAAATTTATTTTTTATTAAAGCTGTTTATTTTCAAAACACATGCATAGATAATTTTCTACATCAACCCTTTTTAATTTTCTATTTATTTTTATTAAATCTTTTTATTTACAAAACATAGGCATGGGCAATTTTTCAACATTGACCCTTGCAAAACCTTCTTATCCAAATTTTGCTTTCCTTCTCCCCCTCCCCTAGATGGCAGGTAGTCCAACATATGTTAAATATGTTACAATTTATGTTAAATCCAATATATGCATTCATAGTTATACGGTTATCTTGTTGCACAAGAAAAATCTGCTGAAGAAGTAAAAAACAAAACAAAAAAACCTGAGAAAGAAAACAAAATGCAAGCAAACAACAACAGAATGAGTGAAAATGTTATGTTGTGCTCCACAGGCCTCTCTCTGGGTGTAGATGGTTCTCTTTTCATTACTGAACAATTGGAAACAACTGGTTTGAATCATCTCATTATCGAAGAGAACCACGTCCTTCAGAATTGATCATCATATAGTCTTATTGTTGCTGTCTATAATGATCTCCAGGTTCTGCACATTCCACTTAGCATCAGTTCATGCAGATCTCTCCAGGCCTCTCTGAAATCATCCTGCTGGTCGTTTCTTACAGAACAATAATATTCCATGACATTCATATACCATAATTTATTCAGCCATTCTCCAGTTGTTGGACATCCATTCAGTTTCCAGTTTCTAACCACTACAAAAAGGGTTGCCACACACATTTTTGCACATGGGGGTCTTTTCCCCCTTTTTAATGATCGCTTTGGGATACAGGTCCAGTAGAGACACTGCGGGATCAAAGGGTATGCACAGTTTGATGACCCCTTGGGCATAGTTGAGATGAAATTCATTACTGATATTTGGGATAAAAAAATTAATTCCAACACTTCCTGGCTGTGTGACTTAGAGCAAATCATGTAACCTCTGCCTCAGTTTTTCTGCTCCTTTCACAGAATATTCCTTCTCACATCTCCATGTTTGCATCTGGCTGTTCTCCATGGTGGAATTCTCTCTCACTTTATTTTTGCCTCAGGTTTCTTGACTTCCTTCATGACTTCAACTCAAATCCCACCTTCTATAAGAAGCCTTTCCTGGAAGACTTGCATGAACCGATGCTGAGTGAAATGAGCAGAACCAAGAGAACATTGTACACAGTAACAAGGTTATGCGATGATCACCTGTCATGGACTTGGCTCTTTTCAACAATGAGGTGATTCAAGGCAATTCCAATAGACATGTGATGGAAAGAGCTATCTGCATCCAGAAAGAGAGAACTATGGAGATTGAATGTGGATTGAAGCATAGTATTCTCACCTTTTGTTGTTGTGGTTGTGGTTTATCAGCTTATTTTTTTCTCATGTCTTTTTCCTTTCACCTTTCGATCTGATTTTTCCTATGCAGCATAATAAATATGGAAATATGTTTAAAAGAATGGTACATGTTTAACCTATATTGAATTACTTGCGATCTATGAGAAGGGGTGGGGAAAAGAGGAAGAAAAATTTGGAATGCAAGGTTTTGCAGAGATGAATGTTGAAAAATAAAAAGCTATTAAATTAAAAAAAAAAGAAAGAAAAAAAATTCTTTCCTGGTTCCCTCAGGTTTTAATGCTATTTGCTCTGAGATTACCTTCTATGTGTTCTGCACAAATCTTGAATATATTTAGTTATTTATATGCTATCTATGCATTAAAATGACAGCTCCTTTAGAGGAGGGCTTGTTTTGTTTTTCTTACATTTTCAGTAGTGTTGACATTTCCCTCTCCAGTTCATTTTATAGATGAGGAAACTGAAGCAGAGTTAGGTGACTTGCCTAGGGTCGCACAGCTAGTAAGTATCTGAGGTCAGATTTGAATTCAGGGAGATCAGTCTTCCTAACTCCAGTCTTCACATCATAGTAGGAAAAGTGGAGCTAATTGGGAATAGTCCTAAGAACATGTGTCAAATACTACCATGGAATAAGTGGTTTGAAAAAAATTACTGAAGAACTGTGAAGAGACATTGGTAAGTAGAGGTGCCTCTGGGTTCAAATGTTGCCTTATTACCTATATGAAGGGGCTAGTGAAAGGAAAAAGCATTTTTAAAGTATGTACTACGTTGCAGACAAAGAGAGAGGGGGAGGAGGGAGAGATAAAGAGAGAAAGAGAAAGAGAGAGAGACACAGAGAGAGAGAGAGAGACAGAGAGAGAGAGAGAGAGAGAGAGAGAGAGAGAGAGAGAGAGAGAGAGGAGAAGAGAAGGGAGGGAAAAAGGGAAGGAGGGAGAAGAGGGAGGGGAGACAGAGACAGAGAAAAAGAGACACAGAGAGACACACACACAGAGTGACAAAGAGAGACAGAGACAGAGAACACCCCTGAAAGAGAAAGTGAAAAATTTCTGGCCAACTATTTAGTCAACATAGATGCAAGTTGGATCAAACACCAAATAGAAAACCTATTGTTCATCTTATGAGCAACAGAAAGGTTACATGAAAAGGAGATAGGTGACTGAAGCTTTGGGATCTGCAAAATTGGAAAGCAGGAGGTCTAGATAAGATGTGTAATTCTTGTCTCCAACAGTTTATAAAGGAATATGAATTATGCGCAGAACACTTTGCCAGCTTCCTTTCTCATAGAAGTCTGATGCCATCTTTCTAAAAAAGAATTACAAGTTTATTTATTTTAAAATAAGTTTTTTATTATTTACCAAAAATTTCCCTAATATTTCTCTTCTTTCGTTTCAGAGAATATTCCCATATAACAAATATTTTTATTTAATATTTTATTTTTTCCAATTATATACAAAAACAATTTTAACATTCTTATTTTCAAATTTTGAGTTCCAAATTTTCTTCCTTTCCCCAATTGAGAAGGCAGGAGAAGACATAATATTTTTAAAGACACCCTCTCTGCCCAAAAGAAAGAAGATGAGAAAAAAGCCCTAGAAAAATTGATCAATACATTCTAGCACATAATAGCTGTGAACATGGGTAAGTCATAACCTCTCAAAGTCCCAGGCAGCTTTCTAATACAATAAGTTACAAATAATGTCCAATTTGCATTAATAGAGGTAGTTTCTACACTAGAAGCTTCCAGTGTTAATGAAATCAAAGGTTTGGATCTATAATACTAATGCTAATATTAATAATTCATATGTGTATAGTGCTGCTTCTTTTTTTACATGAAAAAAATTTTAATGCAAAACATTTCCATAAAAATCATGTGAAATAAAATATAGATCTCCCACCTTACTAAAAAAAAAACTTCGACAAATAAAACTTAAAAAAAAGAAAGAGTATGATTCAATCTGTATTCAAACATAATCATTTCTTCTCTGGGTAAAGATAGTATTTTTCATCATAAGTCCTTCAGAATAGTTGTGGATCATTGTATTGCTGAGAATAGCAAAGTCATTTACAACTGATCATCCCAGAACATTGCTATTATTTTGTACACAGTACATTTCACTTTCCTTGAGTTCAGAGGACTTTCTAGTTTTTTTTTTTCCTGAGAGCATCTTGCTCATCACTTCCCACAGAATGATAATATTCTATTATAATCACATAATACAATTTATTCAGTCATTTCCCATTTGATGGACATCCCCTCAATTTACAATTCTTTTCCCTGAGAAGAGAGCTACTACAATTATTTTTGTACATATAGATCCTTTCCCCTCTTTTCCCCCCTTTTAAAAATCTCTTTTGGTATTTATGTCTAGTAGTGGTATTATTAGGTCAAAGGATATGCATGAATTTATAGCCCTTTGGGCATAGATCATATCTTTTGATCTTTTATCAATTGGAGCATGGCTTTTACTTTTTATAAATTTGACTCAGTTCCCTCTATGTTGGAGAATAAGATATGACATTTTCTTACCTATTATTCTAGCAAATGTCAAAAAAATCTTTGAAGGATAACTAGAATTTAAATAAACAGGAGGAAGAAAACCAACTCCAGGCAGAGCGAATAGATTCATCAAAGGTGGGAATGGTCATATAGTTCATCAAGCCAAGTATTTTTATATGTATTTCCCATAATTCACATTCATTAATCCATTTGATGTTCAAAATATTTCTTTGGGATGCATAGGACAGCTATAATTATCTTGGTTTTCTAAATGAAGAAACTGAGGCTCTGAGACTTTCTGAAATTGCTGGGATCTTAAGCTAATTAGAGCTGAGACTAAAACCTAGGTTTAGAATTGGGAGTCAATTTTATAGGAACAATGCTATAATTTGTCTGGGGCAACTGGCCAAATCATTTACAGAGGAATTTTGGGATGTTATTATTGGTAGTATTTGGTTATGATGCATTGGTGTTACTGGAAAATTATGTTGGTTGGACCAATGTTGCATGAGGTATATTTGAATGATAAACACAGATTTGGAAAAATAGTTGAAAGTTGCTAAAATTGTTAACTCTTTGTGAGTGAGGCCTATATAAATTATAAACTTCTCAAGTAAGGGTGCTACTTTTTGGTATCTTCCACAATGTTTATAGCAAACTGCTATATTAAATAAGGCATTTAATAAATTTTGGCTTACCGTAGAGTCTTATTTTTTCTTTTTTAAATTAAAGCTTTTTATTTATTTTATTTACAAAATATATACATGAATAATTTTCAACATTCACCCCTACAAAACCCTGTATTCTCATTTTTTCTCTCTTTTCCCCCTACCTCCTCCCCTAGATGGCAAGTAACCTAATATATGTTAACATGTGCAATTCTTCTCTACCTATTTCCACAAATATCATGCTGCACAAGAAAAATCAGATCAAAAAGGAAAAAAATGAGAAAAAACAAAATGCAAGCAAACAATAAGAAAGTGAAAATGCTGTATTGTGATCCACACTCAGTTCCCACAGTCTTTTCTCTGAGTGTAGATGGCTCTCTTCATCACAAGACTGTTGGAACTGTCCTGAATCTTCTCATTATTGAAATGAGCCACCAGAATTGATTATCACATAATCTTGTTATCTCTTAGTTCTGCTCATTTCACTCAGCATCAGTTCATGCAAGTCTCTCCAGGCCTCTCTGAAATCATCCTGCTGGTCGCCTCTTATAGAACAATAATATTCCATGACATTCATATACCATAATTTATTCAGTCATTCTCCAATTGATGGGCATCCATTCAGTTTCCAGTTTCTAGCCACTACAAAAAGGGCTGCCACAAACATTCTTGCACATGTGGGGCTCTTTCCTTCCTTTTAGATCTCTTTGGGATATAAGCCCAATAGAAACACTGCTGGGTCAAAAAGTATGCACAGTTTGATAGTCCTTTGGGCACAGTTCCAAATTGCTCTCCAGAATTTACCATAGGGTTTATTGATAGTCATCAAAACCTCTATGAGTAGGGTGTGGAAGCGTGGTCTGTCCTTTCAGTATCACAGGGATAAAAAGAAATGGGGAAGGCCCAAGTAGTCCCAAATCCCACTCATTCCTCCCAGTTTCCCTCACTTCAGTTGGGTTTATCTCTAACATATTGAACTAGAAATGACCAGCTTTTCTCCTCACCCTTCCCACCTCCCTGTCACTTTTATTATACATTTTGCCCACACACCCTCCAAACCAATAATTTCCAGGATTTGAACCCAAACTATTTTATTGTGCATTAGATCAAGCTAAAGCATTAGGAAGACAAGCTATGTTAGTTCTGGTGTTGTCCTTGACTATGTCTCTATGGAGGGACATCTAACAGTTAACCAGGACTTCTAAGGTCCCTTCTAGCTACAATTCTATGATCTTATAAACTCTTATTTGGGATATTGCCACCAGAGATTACTTTCCTAGGAAGAGATTTACATTAAGTAGTTTCATATTTTAAGTAATTATTTTTGTTAAACATACAATAATAACTAAAGGAATGCTTTTGGTGCTAAGTATTGGTGCCTTGGGGCAAAGTCCTGTTGCCTTTGCGCCTCTTCTTTGTTTTTCAGTTGTATTTAGCTCGTGGGTCGTGACTCTATTTGGAGTTTTCTGGTAAAGATACTGGAGTGGTTTGCCAATTTTTTTCTCCAGTTTACTTTACAGATGAAGAAACTGAAGCAAATTAGGATTAAGTGGTTTGCCAGGTCATACAGCTACTAAATCTCTGAGGTTGAACTGAGATCTTTCTGATTAGAGGCTCATTGCTTTTAGCCACTGCACAATTTAGCTGCTTTAGCTTCATTCTGTGTGTGTGTGTGTGTGTGTGTGTGTGTGTGTGTGTGTGTGTGTGGTGTATTTTAATTTAAGATACATTTAATATTAAAGATAGTCATTACAGAAATTAGCAATGCTTAACATTTTTGAATTAACACCATTATGTATTACAAATATATATGGCATATTTCTGATTGATTCCATTTTTAGGCTTGATTTAATAAACACAATTATAATAGATTTTCTTTATCTGAAAAACACTTTACTAAGAAAGTAGATGAATTGCATAGAAATAGTACAATGTCATGTGCATAGCAAGATAGCTTAAAGCATCTATATAAGGCTTTTTAAAAATGACTTCTTAGGGAAATGGCCCCATTTTGGACCTTTTGTTATAGTTGGTATATGTAAACCATTTCATATTATATATAGGTATACACACACACATCTAAAATGTTAGTTATGTACAGAAGAGAAGCCCTGAAGATTTATTCCAATCAATAATAAAAATATATTATCCTTATAGTATCCATGTAAAAAAAAATCTTAGATCATGTAATTTTATAGTACAGATGAGTTCTGTCATACAAAGACCCAATAAAAAGTCAAGCCACATTTACAAAGCAGAAATTTTATATCTTTGATTCTTTGGTACAGAAACTTAATTTTAAGTATGCTTTTATCCAGGGATCCATTAGAAAGTGGTCTTGAGGGATTAATGAAAAAAAAGGCTGAAGATGGTGGACTTGCTGTACCAGATCTAAAACTATATTATAAAGCAGCGGTCATCAAAACCATTTGGTACTGGCTAAGAAATAGAGTAGTCGCTCAGTGGAATAGGATAGAATCACAAGACAAACTAGGCAATAACTATAGCAATTTGGTTTTTGATAAACCCAAAGACCCCAGCTTTTGGGATAAGTATTCACTATTTGACAAAAACTGCTGGGAAAACTGGAAACTAGTGTGGAAGAAATTAGGGCTTGACCCACATCTAACACCACATACCAAGATAAGATCTAAATGGGTTCATGATCTGGATATAAAGAGTGATTTTGTAAACAAGTTAGAGGAACATAACATAGTTTACCTCTCAGACCTGTGGAGATGGAATAAATTTATGTCCAAAGAAGAACTGGAACTCTTAATTGAAAACCAGATAGATAACTTTGACTATATTAAGTTAAAAAGGTTTTGTACAAACAAAATCAATGCAGACAAGATTAGGAGGGAAGCAATAAATTGGGAAATCATTTTTGCATTTAAGGGTTCTGATAAAGGCCTCATTTCTAAAATATATAGAGAATTGTCTCATATTTATAAGAATTCAAGCCATCCTTCAATCCATAAATGGTCAAAGGATATGAACAGACAATTTCCAGATGATGAAATTAAAACTATTTATAGTCATATGAAAAGTTGCTCCAAATCACTATTGATCAGAGAAACACAAATTAAGACAACTTTGAGGTACCACTACACACCTGTCAGATTGGCTAAGATGACAGGAAAAGATAATGATGAATGTTGGAGGGGATGAGAGAAAACTGGGACACTGATACACTGTTGGTGGAACTATGAACAGATCCAATCATTCTGGAGAGCAATTTGGAACTATGGTCAAAAAGTTGTCAAACTGTGCATACCCTTTGACCCAGCAGCGTTTCTATTGGGCTTATATCCCAAAGAGATCTTAAAGGAAGGAAAGGGACCCACATGTGCAAGAATGTTTGTGGCAGCCCTTTTTGTAGTGGCTAGAAACTGGAAACTGAGGGGATGCCCATCAGTTGGAGAATGGCTGAATGAATTATGGTATATGAATGTCATGGAATATCATTGTTCTGTAAGAAACGACACAGCAGGACGATTTCAGAGAGGCCTGGAGAGACTTGCATGAACTGATGCTGAGTGAAATGAGCAGAACCAGGAGATCATTATACATGGCAACAACAAGACTATATGATGATCAATTCTGAAGGACATGGTTCTTCAACAAATGAGATGATTCAAACCAGTTCCAATTGTTCAGTGATGAAGAAAGCCATATACACCCAGAGAGAGGCCTGTGGGATCTGAGTATGGACCACAACATAGCATTTTCACGCTTTCTGTTGATGTTTGCTTGCATTTTGTTTTCCTTCTCAGGTTTTTTTCTTTCTAGATCTGATTTTTCTTGTGTAGCAAGATAGCTGAATAAATATGTATACACATATTGGATTTGTCATATATTTTAATTAGTTAACATGTGTTGTACTACCTGTCATCTAGGGAAGGGAGTGGGGGGAAGGAGGAGAAAATTTGGAACAGAAAGTTTTGCATGTTTTACAATTTTTTTTTTACAAATAAAAAGCTTTAATTAAAAAAAAGACTGAAGCTTGTAAACAATATCAATCTTAAACAAAAACTATATAAATTTTAAAGTAAGCATAATTTGCATTCATAGTTTCATTCTTCCTTATCCATACCCTTTCTTATGTCAGTGATACCTGGTCCTCTCAAACTCCTGGCTTCCATTTGCCCACATGGTCTTCCTTTCCGCCTCAGACTGCCCCCGTCCATCAGCTCTAATTAATATTAATCTTAGGAAATCACCTCTTAAACTATTTCATGCAGAGGCATAAACCATTACTAGAATCCAACATTTTTTTTTTTAAACTTTCTCAGGGAGTACTTAAGTGTTAACAAAGAATAAAGACTTCAAGTCAAAGGAATGACTCTCAAATAGTGAATTTTCAGTATCAGCAATTAATAGGCAAGTAATTTAATTTTTGGTCAAGAGGGAGGTAGAAAGGTTCAGACCACAATTCAGCTGTCTACTGTGATTTTTTTCCCCAAGGACCTTGGTATAATCGATGATGCAATTTTAAATTAAGCGCTCTTGGTTACAAATTCTTACATAAGTGTTTGTAGTCTATTTATGCAGTCAGTTGAAGAGTCTTCCTTCTAAATACTTACATCAGCTGAAAGAAATGAAATAATCCCACTTATGAAGACTGTTTTCCAATCTTGTTTCTAAATAGATTTTTATTGGTAAGTTTTGATGTTTTTTCCCCTGAAACAATTGGGGTTAAGTGACTTGCTCAGGGTCATACAGTTAGAAAGGATTAAGTCTCTCAGACTGGATTTGAACTCCAGTTCTCCTGACTTTAGGCCTGGCCCTCTATTTACTGTGCCATCTAGCTGTCCCTCTGTAGATTTTGTTTTTATATGAAATAATTTCCCATATATCTTTCTCACTTATCCCAGAGCCATTCCTCAACAAAAACTTTTTTTTAAAGAAAAGAAGAGGGAAAGAAAAAATTAAAAGAAAAGAAAGGGAAACAAGATTTAAAAAAAAAAAGGAAAACAAATTAAGTAAAACCTGTCAATACATCAAAAAATCTGATATTATATACACATTCCACACTGGAGGACTCTGACCTCTGCAACAGAGAAGGCTAAAAATTTTCTCATATCTTTTCTTAGGGGCTTTATAATTCTGTGATGTTCAGTTTCAATTTTGTTGTTCCCTTCTCCCTCCTTTAAATTGAAACTATTCTGTGTATTGTTTCCTGGCTTTGCTTACTTCAATTTGCATCAGTTCATTTTCCCTCATCCTATTTATTCATCCTGCTTCTAATTTCTTATAGAACAATAACCAATTACTCTCATGTAGCATAATTAAAAAAATATGTTTTATGGAAATAATATGGTATTTGTGCCAGTAGGTAAGATCTTTATGATTATATCTTGGCCATAGCAGTAGAGATAGGGTTATTCTATGTGGTATGAATCTGAGCAGCAGAATGTAATTGATTTTCTTTCAGAGAATATGAAAATGTCTAAGAAAAAGCTATAGAGCTCATCTAAATGACTAATCTTGTTATTTTACAGGTAAAATCACACTCCCTACTGCTAAATAGTCATGAATAGTCAGTTTTAAGAGGAAGAAATCCAAGCTATCTATAGCCATGTGAAAAAAAAATGCTTTACTAATAATTAGAGAAATGCAAATTAAAACAACTTTTAAGTACCATTTCACTTCAATCAAATCAAACAAATTAGATAAGATGACAAAACCAGAAAATAACAAATGCTGGAGGGTGTGTGTGAAAATAGATATAGCACTATTGGTGGAACTGTGAAATAATCCAGCAATTCTGGAGAATAATTAGGAATTTCCTCTACATAAAAAGGACTCTGTGACTCCTTTGGGGGTTTTCTTGGCAAAGGTAAATAGAGTGGTTTGCCATTTTTTTTTTCTCTAGCTCATTCTCCAGATGAGGAAACTGAGGCAAGTAGGATTTACTTGTCCAGGGTCACACAGCTAGTAAATGACTGAGGTCAGATTTGAAATCAAGAAAATAAGTCTTCCTGACTCCTGGCTCTATCAGCTCTATTCCCCAATTCACTTAGTTGCCTTCATAATGTCTACGACAGGGGAGAAAATAAGCAAATAGATATAAACAAAATGATATAAATGGGACAAATTAGAGATAAACCCAAGAGGAAAGCATTAATATTAAAGAAGATTGGCAAAGATTATTATTACTATTATTTTTGCAAACAATAGGAGTTTAATTGGGACTGAAAGTTAAGTTACTGAAACTGAAACTAGAGGACAGCCTAGAGTAAGGAGATGGATTCTTGTATGGGGAAAGCAAAAAAAGCAATATTACAGTTTCAAAAGGTACCTGGAAAGGTAGGAAGGAAGTGATGTTATGAAAGACTAAAAGCTAAACAAGGATTTATATTTGAAACTGAGAGTGATAGGGAGCCACTGGAGTTTATTGAATAGAGTTATGTGGTCAAACCTAGGCTTTATTAAATTCAATTCATCAGCTGAATGGAGGATAGCTTGGAATGGGAGGAAACCAATAACCCAGATGTGAGATCATAAGGACCTCAATAGAGTGGTGACAGTGCCAGATGAAAGAAGTAGTGAAGAGGAAAGATGCTTTGAAGGTAAAATAGACAGGACTTGGCAGAGATGGGATTAATTTTGAAGAGGGGAGGGAGGAGGTTAGTTTTGGGTGTGTTGTTTGATATTTACAGGACATCTAGTTTGAGATTCCATTAGGCAGTTGGAAATGAGAGTTCAGAATTGTATAAGGGGTCGTTAAGTGGCTCAGTGGATAGAGCGTTGGGCTAGGAATACACATCTTCCTGAGCTAAAATCTGGCATCGGACACTCACTAGCGGTGTGACTGAGCATATTTGCTTCAGTTTCCCATTCTGTAAAACGAGCTGAACAACAAATTATCAGCTTAGAGATATTCAAACCCATGGGAGTTGACGAAATCACGAAGTGAAATAATATAGAAGAGAGCCCCACATCACCCAAGTTAGCTTGGGAGGAAGATTCAGCAAAGGGGAGAAACCTTTAAGATGATCCACTTAATCCCACCGAATTTCTCTCCTCTTCCCTTCCAGTCTCTTCCCATAAACCTTGCCCCTCCTCCTTGATAGGAACCCGAAGGATTATGAGAAACGAGGTTCTCTGAGCACGTGGGCCTTGAGCATTCTTGATGCTCAGGATCCAGAGGACTTCTCGGTCTTTGAGATACCCAGGAAAGTGACCTGGGATCTTGGGTGAGATGTGTTTAGGGCTGCCTTGGGTGGTAAAGAGTGGTGGGATGATCAGCGTGTGGTGTCCGAGTATCCACCTCTCGTCTCTGCCCAGCGGTGATACTGAAAACATCCTGTCCAAACAAACTAGTTTGCAAACTTCCATCGCTACCTAACAAGATGTGTAAATAAGTATCAGCTAGGGAGAAGCGTTCAAAAACTGGCTAAGTCTCGCTTTCACTCCCTCCGCTCCTCCCCAGGGCTTTCCCCCAGCTAGATCCCCTCACCACCCTCTGGACGCCGCTTTCCCATTCCTATCCCGGGCCCCGCCTCCCCGCCCTGCAGTTCAGTGCCACATCACTGGTCGCGCCTGCAGCGCTAGCTCTGTCTGTAGAGGAAGGCAGGAAAGACTGGGTCTAGCAGAGGGATGAGATGGAGTGGCGCGGAAAGTAGCCAATCAGAGAACAGAGGACAGCGTAGCCACCAATGAGCTTGGGTCGCTGCCAGCCGCGGCAGCCCGAGTCCTGTCCAGGGGTGCGGGCAAATGAAGCACATCTGGACAGTTGCACGACTTTGCTTGAGGGTTATTCATTTCCCCTTGCTTAGTTTCCGACTTACCCAGCTTTCTCTCCTTCTGGCTCTTTAGTGGCTTATTGCCTTTCCCAAAGAAGAAATCCGAAGACCCAGATTCAAAACTTTTCCCAGAGAAATGGGACCAAGTACCTAATCTAATTTTCTTCAAGTTTTTTAGAGCAAGCGGAATAAAACAGCCCCATCAACAAAAGCCCAGCTGTTGTTTAACTTGGCTATTGCAAGCAAGTAGTGAAAACTGAGCCGTAAAGAAACTGACAAGTTAGGTAAGTTTTTTTTTTTTTTTTTGGGGGGGGGGTTGTCGTGTGCTTTGGATATTGTACTACTTATGCTACATTTTAGTTGTAAATAGTGGCCACTATATTCTCACTAGAGCTTTCCCTGGTTGATGAAGGGATGAAAAACACTGCTTTGTGCCAGAAACTGGCCAAACTTCCCCCTCCTTCTTTCTGTTTCTTCTTATTTGCTAATATCCTTTCCCTGTCCCCCACTTCCATCCCAATCTATTCGGTGCCCCCCCTCATGTTGGGAAGAAAATAGACGTCTAATAAGTATTTTGTAGTAAATCATTCCTAACTCTGAAGTACTGTACTTTTTTTTTTTTTTAACAGAGAATGTAGCTTTTTCATTTAATTATACTTCTGCTGTCCTTTTTAGGCTGTAATTTCCAGCACTTAGTACAGTGCCTGGTCCACAGAAAGAACTTGGTAAATGTTTGTTGACTGACTCATTGATGTATTTCTTCTTGGAGAATTGAGGCAATTATAGAAATAGCAGAATAGACAAATTTCTTTGCTTTAATTATCTGGATATTTCCAGTTAAAGAACTTTAAACTTTAATCATATAAATAATTGCTGTCATTTTCCATTACATTTCAGTGTAGATACAACCTGAAGATTTTCCGTAACCTGCTGTTTCATTTTGAATACATTCATACATTTAACAGAAGAAAGCACATACTATTCATCAATATTCTTTAAAAGGAAGTTTAAAGATGGGTTGCTATAAGAATAATGATTAAACTTTATAAATACTTATGATTGCACATAATTCATATTGAACTATTTAGTATTTTCCTAATATTAAATTTCCTATAGTTGTCTGATTTGAACAAACTGAGGCCTACTCTCTTTAAAACACCTAGAATGATAGTTTTTTTTCCTGTTTGTAATATTCAGCTTTAAGACACCTAGAATGATAGCTTTTGTTTCTGTTTGTAATATTCAGTTTCTTATAGGGATATTTTTTGTTTAATAGCCTAAGAAATCTGATTTGTAATTCCTGAGTGTAAAGTAGGAAGAAATTTTTATACCTTGACAGCAAGTGACCCCAAAAAAAGGTAGATTAAAAAAGGATGAAGCAATTGAGGTGGACATCATTGCCAGTTCAAGGAAAAAATGTCACTCATGATCCCTCCTCATCTATCATTGTCACCTCGATATCCTTCCTGCCATTATGTAATCATCACTGAAACCATCCCTTCCTTCCTTAGATTGCTGCATCCTTCTACTTTCTGTTTTGTTTATTTGTCTGTTTATTTGTTTTCCCTCCTTTCTGTTCTTAATTGAATTCAAGGCAGGGTTAGAAAGGAAAGGCTGTACTATTTGCAGACTTTCTCCTGGAAGCTCCATTTAGTGATCTATTCTCAAGACAAGTTATTCTGTGTACTTTGTAGAAACATTTCACAAAATACCAGTCCTGAAAGTGACCCTGAAGATAAGCTAGTGGTTCAATTCCCTGTCAGTCTATCTTCTGGCCCCCCATGTGTGATAAATGAAGAATATGGTGTCCAGAAATTTGAATAAGGCCACACATGGCTAGAACTTGATTGAATGATGGTAAGGAAATAGCTAGTTCCTCTTAGCCATGTTTGAAAGATTCACATATTGGCTTAATATTGCTTTTTCAGTTGCTTTAAAATACAATGTCATTTAAATCTTTAAAATATACAGTTTCATTTAAAATAAGTTTTTATTTTGAATTTTCTTGTATCTTTTCTAGTTGAGTTCATGGAGGAAGCTATTTTCCTCCAACCTTCCCTACTTCTCATCAATCATTCAATAGAATTAATTAGCAAAGATATTTAGCATATCCAGCTTTGAATTACAGTATTAGAAACCCATTTTAGCTGGAGCACAGGATCTGTGAAAGGTGGTAATAGGAAACAAGATGGGGCAGATAGAGTGGTGCCAGATTGTGGAAAGCCTTGAAGGTCAGATAAAAGATTTTCAATTTAGCAAATCATAGAGAGTCACTGAAGAGTTTTGAGCAGGTGAATAATATGTGAAAAAGGGGATAATTACAGTAATAATACTAATAGCTAGTATTTTTATATTACCTACTATGTGCTAAGCACTGTAACTAAGTACTTTACAACTATTTTCTCATTTGATCCTTGAAACTGCCTTGGGAAGTAGGGACTATTATCACCTTCCTTTTACAGATGAAGAAACTGAGACTAATAGAGGTTAAGTGATTTGCCCATGGTAGTACAGCTAGTAAGTATCTGAGGCTACATTTGAACTCAGGTCTTTTTGATTTCAGGTCTAGTGCTAATGCTAGAGCATTCCTCTCAGTGCACAAAGAATAATAATTTGGAAGTGGTTTGAATGATAGATTGAAGGAGAAGAAAGTAGAGGCTTTTAGAATGGGTTAGTTACTATTTTAGAATAGAAATGAGACTCAGTACTAAGGTGATGGTGGTGATAACAGATCACAGGATGTATGTGAGAAGTAGAACCTGTAGAATATGGTAACTGGCTTTGTGAGGTGAAGGAGAAGGAAGATCTGGAACACCAGAAATAGTAAAAAATAGTGCATAGACAGAAAAGAGTGAAATCAGGAGATTCAGATTCAGAAGGAAAGACAATGAGCTCATTCTTGGAGTTTTTGCTGAGCTTGAGGTACTGGGGCACTTGAGAAGCACTGTCCTATAGACATTGGAGATTAAAAGCTTGTAGATTTTAGAGCTAGACTAGAACTCATCCTCTATTTGAATCCAGATTTCCAATCTCTTAAATCTGGCTCTCTTTCCTCAGTGCCAAATGCAGATCTAAAATTCAGAAGAGAGGTAAGAAGTAAGAGACAGATTTGGAAGTCAGCAGCACTGACTCATTTTGTGGGTAACAATAGAATCAGTGGTCATTTTATTAATTATTAGGTACTTACAGTGCACTAGGTATGTAAATACATTTCCTTCCTCCTAGTATTCCGATTTGACTCAACTTCTAATGTTTATTTTGTGATTTAAATTTTTTATTAATATCTTTTTATTTTCAAAATACATGCAAAGATAATTTTCAACACTGACCTTTGCAAAACCTTGTGTTCCAGATTTTTCTCCCTCCCTTTCCCTCCTCCCCCTCCCATAGACAGCAAGTAGTATATTTCCATATAAGTTAAATATATAGTAAGCAATATAGGGTAAACATGTTCAATTCTTCTAAACATATTTCCACATTTATCATGCTGCACAAGAAAAATCAGATCAAAGAGGGGAAAAATGAGAAAATGAAGCAAGCAAACAACAACAAAAAAGGTGAAAATACTATGTTGTGATCCGTATTCAAATCCCCACAGTCCTCTATCTGAATGCAGATGGCTTTCTCCATCCCAAGTCTATTGAAACTGTTCTGAATTACCTCATTCAAAAGAGCCATGTCCATCAGACTTGATCATCATATAATATTGTTGTTGCTGTGTATAATGATCTCCTGGTTCTGCTCGTTTCACTCAGCATCAGTTCATGCAAGTCTCTCCAGGCCTCTCTGAAATCATCCTGCTGGTCAATTCTTACAGAACAATAATATTCCATAATATTCATATACCATAATTTATTCAGCCATTCTCCAATTGATGGGCATCCATTCAGTTTCCAGTTTCTAGCCACTACAAAGAGGGCTGCCACAAACATTCTTGCACATGTGGTTCCTTTTCCCTTTTTTATGATCTCTTTGGGATGTGGACCCAGTAGAGACACTGCTGGACCAAAGGGTGTGCATAGTTTGATAGTCCTTTGGGCATTCAACATCTAGTGTTAAGAAAATCCAATTTCGGGTGGGACTGGGTGGTTATAACTACAATAATGAATGAATTGGATAAGTAGATGTCTTCTGCTCTTAGTATTTACATGGATTCCCATAGTAGCATGAGATGAGATAGCCAGGCTATCTTTAGTGCTGAGTAATATTCTTGTAGGATGTATGGTTCTGAGGCCAGTATTTCTACTCCTCCTTAATGGCCTGGAAGAATTAATTAGGCCACTAGAGGCTGGGGTGTCACAAATCTGTGCATAGAAACTTGAGTGTGAGAAAATTTGGCTTCTTTTCCCTTTTAGGATCGAGCTGCTAGGTGGTGTCATAGTGCACAGAGCACCAGACCTGGAGTCAGTAAAACTCATCTTCCTGAATTCAAATCTGACCTCATTTAGTAGCTGTGTGACTCTGGGCAAGTCATTTAACTCTGCCTGCCTCAGTTTCCTCATCTGTAAAATGAACTGGAGAAGGAAATGGCAAACCACTACAGTATCACTGCCAAGAAAACCCCAAATGGGATCAGGAAGGATTGAATGCAACTGAACACCAACTCCTATAGGATTAAATAGTGGAGACATTTCTACTGACCACATTGAAGAAAGTTTTGCTTTAAATTCCCCGAAGCTATGATATTGAGAGCCAGAGTGTTAAATGGGGAACATCAAAACTCTATGTTGGTGGGTGGATAAGAGCAAACTCTGTCTAGGTATTTTGCTTTTTTTTTTTTTTTGCTGAGGCAATTGGGCTTAAGTGACTTGCCCATGGTCACACAGCCAGGAAGTGTTAAGTGTCTGAGACCAGATTTGAACTCAGATCCTCCTGCCTTCAGGGCTGGTGCTTTATCCATTGTGCCACCTAGCTGCCCTCAACCTAGGTATTTTGTATATATATATTTTAGTAATAAGTTAAAAAAATGAGAATGGTATCAAACTGATCATGATGAAAACTGATATTACAGTTATAGCTTAGAAGAATTGATAGGATCATAGAACCAGAGGTGAAAGGGATTTCAGATGCCATCTACTTGAACTTTCATTTTACAAATAGGGAAACTAAGGTCCATAGAGGTTACATCACTATCAGGAGCAGGATTTGAACTTATTTCTTCTGAGCCAGCGCTTCTTGTCCTGTACTAAATATTGTGTATGTTCATTGAAAAGAAAATTTATATACATATATATGCACTTTTAATTTTGGGTATGGGAAAATGGAGGGCAGTAGAAAAAAAAAGGTTTTCCAGAGCCAGTTGAGAGAATTGGGATCAATGTTTCTGGGTAACTGCCTAATTTATAAACCAACTTTTAGGAGGTTTGATTTTTTTTTTTTTTTCTTTAAACCTCTTTGCAGTACTCAGCTCATGTGAAGTCATTTTAAGAGGCATTCCCGGTTCAGTAGCACAGAGGAACAGACCTGGGAAGTGTAGTGATAATTTCTATTTATGGAATATTTTAATGGTTACAAAGTGTTTTCCTCACAACGACATTTTAAGGTAGACACTGCAAGTATCATTATTCCCAGCGTCTAGATGAGGAAACTGAAGTCAATTGGGGTAAGAAATGACTGAATATTTGTTTTTGTCTCAGTCAAATTTCTTATCCTTTTGGCCAGGTTTTTTTCAGTCAACATGAGCCCTGTAGTGTGGTCACTCGGTCAGTGAGCATGGTTATTTTTTTAAAAATACAATTTTATTTTATTTTCAGTTCTGAATTCTCTTTCATTTTTCCCAAGAGATATCACTACTAAGTTTATATTCCAAAGAGATTATAAAAAGAATATACAAAAATATTTATAGCAGTTCTTTTCATGGAGGCAAAGACTTACAAGTTGTCTCCTATAACCGACAGTAAGCATTTATTGGGTGCCTGCTGCAACCAGCAGCAAGTATTTATTGGGTGCCTGCTGCAATCATCAGTAGCCATTTATTGGTGCCTGCTGTAATCATAATTAGCAAGCTTTTCTTGTGTGACTGGTGTAAGTCACTATGTTAGGAAACAGAATAATTGATATGGCTTGACATTTGATGTTCTTCCAATTCGCCAGATTGGTGACACATCTTGAATAACAGAGATATTCCCCAAATACATGTTGTTCTTTCAATAAGACAATATCCTCCCCCTGTCCCAGCTCTGTTCCTGTGATTTTTGTTATATTCTTAGGGCCAAAGTCAGTAATGCCAGCACAGAGTGATCGATAGTGTAAGAAGCTGCCCAGAGAGCAATGAAAAATGAGCACTGAGAAAAAACCACTGGATTTGGCAACTAAGAGATCATTAGCAACTTTGAAGAGAGCAGTTTTGGTGGAATGATGAGGTTGGAAGCCAGAATGTAAGAGGAAAAACAGTAGAGGCACTTTTGAGCAGTTTAGTTCTTAAGGGGTAGAAAAAAAAAATAGAATGATGACAGGGATGGAAGGATCAAGTGAGAAAGTTGTGGGTTTTTTTTGTTTGTTGTTTGTTGTTTGTTTTTTTTTTTTCAGAATGGGGGAGACATTAACATATTTGTAGGCAGTAGGAAATGAATAATTAGGCAAAGATTGAAAACTAGAGAAAGGGCAGGGATAACAGAGGAAGCAATCAATTGGATGAAATAGGGTGGAATGGCATCATTTGAACAAGTAGAGGGGATAGCTTTGGTTAAGAGTAGAGCTACATCATTAAGTGAAATCTGAGTGAAGAAGCAGACAGTGGCAGAAAGCATCTGAGGGATAAGAGATGAGGAAGAGGTAAAAAGAGGGAATTCATGGTGAAAAACTTCAATTTTTTTCCTGTGACATATGAAGTAAGGTTTTCTGCTAAGAGAAAGCAAATAAAACATGGTTGGAATTTGTGTAAAACTGGGCATAAATGGAAATCATTGGAATAAAAATTTTAAGTATGAAATCTATTCTAAACTTTTCTTCTCTAGTAAGATCAGGAGTGAAAACAAGGTTCCCATATTTTCTCTCTTTTTAAAAATTTTTTCCCATATCTTCTTTTTAATGTACTGATATTTCCTGTAGAGAATATTACTATTGTTTCCAACTGACCTGAATATATGTTTCTTCCCTATCATTTTGTTTGGATTAGGAATGTGAATGTGACTTGAAATGATTTTATATGACATCTTTGCCTGTTTACTACTGAATTCCATCCCTGGTTCATCTTATCACTCATTTTTGGCATTTTGGCTGACATCCCAGCTTAAGTACTTTCCATGAAGCATTATATATACCATCCTGAACAGGGATGACTGGGAGGAGGAGTTGTGCCCTATCCTTAGACTGGAAACACAAGCTCTGCCACTGACTCTAATCTAAAACCACTCATGCATGGACTACCCTCACAGAATGTTATTTTTTGGAGGGTGAAATTTTGATGAATTAAAACTGTGGTTATTCATTCTCAGTTTGTATTGGAATACTCATTTCTGAATGCTTCAGTTTGGTTCCCTGTAAGATGAGTTATTTTTAAATATTCATCTATGGCTATTGTGAATCCAGATTCTAGTCATAGGATTTCAAACCAGAAGAGATCTTAGAGAAATCCCTTCATTTTATAGAGGAGAAAACTTAAGATCCCAAAGGAAATATTCTAGTAGCCTTCAGACTTTTGGAATCACTATGTAATACATTTTGAAGATGTGAAACAACTTGGAACATTTAGAAATCCTATGATTTCAAAAATGGATAAAGAGCATCCCATGAAAGAAGGAATATTTTAGGGGAGCTGAATGTTTTTTCCTCTTGTCACAGCCTCAGTCTGTCCCAAGACCACATTGTTGTGGTTAGCAGAGGAATGTTTCTCTGTCTCTGTCCCTCTCTTGTCTCTGTCCTTTTCTCTTTCTCTGTCTCTCTGTCTCTCTCTTTCTCTGTCTCTCTGCTTTCTTTTTCTCTCCTCTTCCCTCCTTTCTCCTTGTTTATGTCTCTCCCCCCCATCTATCCATCTGTCTATTGTAAATTTAAATTAAGAGATTCTATTCCTCTGGCTATCACCTAATCCCCCCCCCCCAACAATTTCTTAAGGAATGAAGAGCAGTTTAAAAGGTAGTAATGAGATAGATGATCAAATGAGATGGGTGTCAAAAATTGTGATTTGGAAGGGCCACTCCTTTGGAATGAAATTGATGTTTGTGAAAACAGAAATATGCATAAGGATTTTTTAATGCTTCAGTTTGTATTCAGACAGCATCCGTTCTTTCTGTGGGGATGGATAACATTTTTTAACAGAAATCCTTCAGCATTGTCGTAAATCATTTTATTGCTGAGAATAGCTGTCATTTGCAGCTGCTCATCTTGTAATTGTTGTTACTTTGTATACAGTACATGCCACTTTGCATCAGCTTATGCAAGTCTTTCCAGGTTTTTCTGAGAGCATCCTGTTCCTACTTTCTTATAGCACAACAATATTCGATTACAATTACATATCACAATTTGTTTATCCATTCCACAATTGTTGGGAATACCCTCAATTTCCAATTCTTTGCCACCAGAAAAGAGTTGCTATAAATATTTTTGTACATATAGGTTCTTTTCCATTTTGTGTTTTATTTCTTCTGGGATGCAGGCCTAGTAGTGGTATTGCTAGATCAAAGCATATATTCATAACAGTTATTAGGCACTCCCTCCCAGGGATGTATGAAATCCTTCAAAGTGTTTGGTTTTTGTTCTGAACCATACTGGCTTTTACTTTACCTTGTTAGTTGGTTGTAATTTAAAAGCATGTGCTTTTAAATACAATTTGAGTAGATGATGGCAATTTATTTTAGAAGATATGGCAAACTTGAAAGATAGAATTGACTCATAAGAGGTCTTGCAGAAACAGAAAGAAAGAGACTCTGAAAAGTTTTCATAACTTTAATGAGATATTTTGCTTTTAAAGGTCATAGATGATAATAATAACTTGCATTTATAGAGTACTTTAAGGTTTACAAAGTAATTTCCTTATCACATCTATTTTATAGATCAGGAAACTGAGAATAAGAGAAGTTGTTTGACTTGCCCAGAGTCATATAGTTCCTAAGTGTTAGAGCCAAGATACATATCTAGGTTTCTTCTAACTCCAAGTCTAGCATCCTTTTTGGGGGAGAGGGTGGAAGAGAATTATGTACATATGTATATATGTATATACATATATATGTATACATATATGTATGTCATATGTTTTTTTTACCAAGTACATGTAAACTTTTTTTAGCATTCACTTTAAATGTGTTTGAGTTTCAAATTTTTTCCCTCCTCTCGCCTCTCTATGTGATAAGTAATTTGATATGTTATACACGTGTGATCATGTAAAACATATTTGTATATTAGTAATATCATAAAAGAGAACAGACTTCCACTAAAAATAAAGTGAAAAATTGTGTGCTTTGATCTGCATCAAGATTACCTCACTTCTTTCCCTGGAGGTGGATAGCATTTTTCATCATGAATCCTTTGTGATTGTCTTGGATTTCCATTGTATTTCTGAAAATAGCTGTTATTCATAATTCTTCATCATATAATATTGCTATTCTTTCATTTTGTATCATTTTGTGTAAATCCTTCCAAGTTTTTCTGAGATTATCCTGTTCACCATTTCTTATAGTACAATAATATTCCATCACAATCATATACCACAACTCATTCAGCCATGTCCTAATTGATGGGCATTCTCTCAATTTCTAATTCTTTGCCACCATGAAAAGAGATGCTATAAATATTTTTGTATAAATCTGTCCTTCCCCCTCCCACTTTAAAAAGATTCTTTAGGGTACAAATTTAGTAATGGTATTGTTGGGTCAAAGAATATGCTCAGATTTATAGCCCTTTGGACATAGTTCCAAATTGCTCTCCAGAATAGTTGGATCAACTCCAACTCCTTCATTAATATCCTAATTTTCCTACATCCCCTCCAACATTTATTTTTTCCCATTTCTCCAAGTGTAACATTCTTGTAATTACACCATTCTGCTTCTCTAACAGAAATCATTGTAGTATTCAGACTGCCATTAAATTGGGGTTTTAGAAAGGGGGAACAAGAGAGCTAGATAAGACCTTTTTCTGGAAAAAATAATACTATTCTGGGATCTGGATTAGACTGAATTAACTTCCCATATGTGTCTGTACTTTTTTTTTTCCTGTGTGCAGAGTCATATCTTGTTCACTGGGCTATGCTATAAGCTACCTGAGGATATGAATCATGGGGTTGTAGGTAATGACTGTCTCACACAACAAGGTCAGAGACAGCTATACTATTTATTTCTTTTACAATACTTTATTGATGCTTTAAAAAATAAGCACTATTTCCCAATGATTTTTCTAATCTCAGTAAAGCTCTCCCTTATAACAAAAAAGCACAACCAGACAGAACGTTGTTTTTGACAATACCTTTTGAGCTCTTCCTTGTCCTTTTGGGAATGTTTGTATCAGAAGCCATTAGATACTAGTATGACAATTTTGACTTTTCCAAAGGAAACATCACTTTGGAACGTATTATAATTGTGGTGTAAAGCTTGGTGGAACAACTATAGCAAGCCAGCATTGAGAGAAATGGAGGAATACCCTAGGCAGGTCATGTTTATAGCCCATCCCCTATCTTCTCTTGCCAGGTTGTGGCCTGAGCCCCTGATTCCATCCTTTCCTATTTTAGAAGTGATAGGAGAAAGAGACATTAGCCTTCCTTGGGCAGTATCAGTTTGTCTTTTTGATTCAGCCCTCTACATTTACATCAGATTAGACTTTGATGCCATTTATTGAAATAGAAGAATTTGCCCTTGACTGGGCAGGATCCTTGAGGGAAAAACTTTGCTAGAGGAGAGAAGAGTTGTGTTCCAGAGTCTTAAGTCTAAAGTAAGATGCTGTATCTTCATTGTTGGATATGACAGGAAGGAAGACCATTTGGTGGAAAAGGGGAGGATATCTGTTGAATGTATGAATATGGAGGCTTGTGGACTGTGAGTTATGGTAGAGAAGGGAAGATCCCATAGTATGTATTGTACACATAAGTGAGTTTCATTAGTGATGTCCATTTGGGATTGGAAGAGGATTAAAAAAAAAAGGTTTAAATGAGGAGTTGCCAAATTGCTTGGCAAGGGCATTCTGGCCCCCAACTAATGTGGCCTAATATTAACCAGTTAGGCAACAAGCATTCAAGGCACTGTCCTAAACACTGGAGGCTATAAAACAAAGCAAAAACAATTCCCTACCCCCAAGAATCTCATTGTTTATCAGGAGAGGTAACAAGCAAACAACTATGTACAAACAAAATATACATAGGATAAAATTGAAGATAAGCTCTGGGGAAAGGCATTAGCATTAAGTCTTCTTGTACAAGATAACAGGGACTTGAAGGAAGCCACAAAACAAAAAAAAAATTCTGGCCTTTTTCTGAGAATCCATAGGCAGAAAAAATGCCTCATTTGGGGATGGCGTCTTAGTTGAGGTACTGCAAGGAAGTTAGTACTATTGGATCTTATACTACGTGGGGATAGTAAGGTAAAGAAAATTGGAAAGGTGGTTGTGTGTAGGGCAGGTTATAAAGGGTTTTAAATGCACTGAAGAGGATTTTATATTTAATCTGAAACATGATAGGGAGACAATTGAGTTTATGGAATCAACACTGGAGGGGAGAAGTGACATGGTCAGACTTATATTTTAGGAAAATCATTCTGGTAGCTGAATGGAGGATGATCTGGAATGGGAAGCAACTTGTGGCAGATAGACCAATTAGAAGGCTATTGAAATAGACTAGGTTAATGGATAGATTTATATAGCTGAATGTCCAATGAAAAGAACAGAAAGGGAGCTAAATTCAGTCCCGAGAAAAATATTTTTGAGGTGATCTTGAGATGGTAAGATAGCACTGAGCCAATGGAATTGTGAATCAGCTAACAATGTTAAGGTGCTTATGGACGATAATATGGGCTCCTTATGGCCTGTGACACCCTTGGTTATTAATGGGTCTGGGTTTGGGACAATGAATGAGAGCCCTAGAGAATGTAGGAGTGAGTTAAAACTAATTTCTAGTGGGTGAGTCAGAGATGCTTAGTCTTCTAAACGGTGGCTGGGTGAGGCCTTTGTGTAAGTCTGTTTTCAGTGAGGTAGTAGTCCTAGTTAGTTGCTTCTTGGTTCAGGCTACAGGATTTCCATCTTTTTTTTTTTAATAGTATTTTTTTCCAATTACATGTCAAGACAATTTTTAACATTCATTAAAAAAAATTTTTGAGTTGCAAAATTTCTCCCTTCCTTCCTTCTCCCCTCCCTAAGCAATTTGCTATAGATTATACATGTGCAATGATGTAAAATACTTTCATATGTTGTGTTATGTTGTGAAAGAAGAAACAGACGAAAAGAAAAAAAATCACAAAAAGCTAAAGAAAGTGAAAATATTATGCTTTGATCTTCATTCAGACTCCATCAGTTGTTTTTCTGGTCATGAATAGCATTTTTCATCAAGAGTCCTTTGGAATTGTCCTTGGATCACTGTATTGCTGAGAAGAGTTAAGTCATTCATAATTGATCATTGCACAATGTTACTGTTACTGTATACTGTATTTTCCTGGTTTTGCCCTTTTCACTTTGTATCAGTTCATATCAGTCTTTCTAGGTTACTTATCATTTCTTATGGCACAATAGTATTTCATCCATTTCATTCATATGCTATAACTTGTTCAGCCATTCATTAATTGATGGGCATTCTTTAATTTCCAATTCTTTGCCACCACAAAATGAGTGCTCTAAATATTTTTATAAGTAGGTTCTTTCCCTCTTTTTTAGTCTCTTCGGGATGATCTAGTACTGACCTACTACTGACTTAGTGGTATTGCTGGATCAAAGGGTATAGCACTTCCATTTTGACTATATATCAGAGCAGTGAATCTCCTTAAGATGAGTCTATTTCCTTCCCCCTCTTCCCCTCTACTAGGCTGGACTATAACAAAGAAGAACCTCATTCCATAATCACTTGGTTGACAGGAGTTGGAAGTTGTCAAAATTCAGAGGAAGACCTGAAGTAAAATAGAACCAGCCTTTGTTAGGCATTCAAGAATATTTAGCCAAGAGATTTTGGGGAGATATGCTTTCTTCCTCCAGGCAGAGACCATTGAAAAAGAAGGCAGCAGCAAATGAACCAAGAATTTACCCATTTTCACAGTACCTTGAAAATACAGGAGGGGATAATTTAAATAGCCCTTAGGAGAAGGGCAGGATAGAAGACTGACCAGAACAAAGGTCATTGTAGAACAGGGTTACTTCGAGCTAGATCTTACAGGTCTTTATATATGGAGAGGCCGCAAAGGCAGCAGTTTCAAAACAGTGTATGTGGAGAATCCTTTAAAGCACTGGTTATTTCCCTATCCCCAGGGGCAAGAGGCTCTAGGCCATAGAGGAATGATATTGTTATCACAATCTTTTGAGGAAAGGTAGTTGATCTATGGGGACAATAAGGCAGCAGGTGCTACTAATAACCCTAATGAGGACCTAACTTTCTACCTGTTGTTGTTCAACTCCTCATGACCCCATTTGGGGGTTTCTTAGCAAAGATACTGCTTCTCATTATTCAGGCTCACCATTTTTCCTCAGTGGCAGAGCTAGGTGTGTTGAGGGTAGGAAGAATAAGACAATCAGATGAGATAATTTCACAAGATCATGAATGTTAGGTCTATAAGAGACTCTAATGGCCATCTAATCTAAATCTCTTATTTTATTTAAAAAAAAAAAGCAAAACAGAAAACCTTTATAAAAAGGTTTTTATAAAATATAATATAAAATAAGTTTTTATGAAAAACCCAATAACCAGCAAACAGAATCCTGTTTTTTAGTACTTCACTGCTCTAGTAGTTTTGTTTATATTAAAACTTTTCCTCTTGCTTTGATCTTTTTGTGATAGATCTATAACACAAAGTGATATCTCTTTCAGTAATTTCTTGCACTTATTTCATAATAATGCATGTCTTTTCCAAATTTGAAACTGATATGAATAATTTATAGAGATATGTGTTTGTATGTATTTCTAGTTGGCTGTTGTCCTTTATTCTGGAAAAAGAACAAAATGATATCACTATTAGAGTCAAATCATAATGTATCCAACTCTGGCTGATCAGACCAATGTGAGTCTGGAATGCTCTGCCACAGGTTGGACACAAATAGTTCCCATGAATATTTGGAGTGTATTGTCTAACTTTGCACATCTCATATTTCTTCTGAGCTAATTCAATTGTGTTTTGTTCATAGAGCATGTCATCCTCTCTGATGAGGGCACATTGTGCTGGGTGGTCTTGTGCCAGTGTCTCCTATGTTGTACAATCAATTCTAAAGTCCTAAAGAGAGACCTTGAAAATGACCTTGAATCACTTTTTCTGAGCACCTTGTGAGCACTTGCCCTCTTTATTTGGGAGCTCTGGAATTTGACTATAATATTCTTGGGGTTTTCATTTTGGGATCTCTTTCATGAGCTGATTGGGTGATTCTTTCCAGTTCTGTTTTACCCTCTGATTCTAGAATATTAAGGCAGTTTTCTCAATAATTTCTTGAAATATGATGTCTAAACCCTCTCTTTGATCATGACTTTCAGAATGTCCAATTCTGTGTGAGATCTTCATAAAACAGTCTTTTTGGCAAATGTGTGTTTGGCATTAGAACAATGATATATGTGTGCATGTACATGTTTATATATATATATATATATATATTGAATGGCCCTATGATTTCACTGGTGTAGTTTCTGGAGAGGAGTTCCTTCTATCAATGTGGATTAGTACGTTACAATTTATTGTCTTAGAGAGTTACCAGAACCCTGAAGAGGCTATTTTCTCACTTACTTGACTTGCTAAAGGTTACACAGTCAGTTACTGGCAGACCAGGATTTGAATTTAGGTCTGCCTGATTCAGAGGTCAATATGTAGTTCCTTTCCTCCATATTTAAAAAATATCAACATCATCAGTCCAATTAGAGTTTATTATAATGTGTGGTGTGACATATGATTCTAAACTCCCTTTTTTGTTGTTTATTCTCCAGCTATCCAATTTTCCCAACTCCTTTTATGGTATAGTGATTCCATTCCTTAGCATTCTTTAGAAAAGCAATCATTTTCTTTTGCACATGAGGGAATTAGAGAAGCTGAGCCCCAGAGAAGTGAATTGGGCAGCCCAAAATTACCCTGCAAATTAATGGAAGAGCTAGATCATATGTAAGTTTTCTTTATACTCCCCCACTTCCATTCAGCTCTTCACTCCTGCAATTCCCAGCAGAGCATTGTGAGTCCAGGGGTCTAGTGCCTTCCTTTGGATTTTATATTATGTTATGTATGTCCTAAGAGACACTTTTCAGGCTTTTCTGAAATCAGCCTGCTCATCATTTCTCATAGAATAATATTCCTATGAATATACCATAACTTAGTTAGCTATTCCCCAAATGATGGGCATTAATTCAATTTCCAGTTCCTTGCCACTACAAAAAAGGCTGCTGCAAACATTTTTTACACATATGTGTCTTTTTCCCTCTTTTATGACCCAGTAGGGATACTGCTGGATCAAAGGACATGCACAGTTTGATAGCTCTTTGCAGAGTTCCAAATTGCTCTCCAGAATGTTTTGCATCATTTAAAAACTTTGCCAACCATGCATTAGTGTCCCAGTTTTCTTACATTCCCCCCAACATTTATCATTGTTTTTTCCTGTCAGCCAATCTGAGAGGTGTGAAGTGATACCTCAGAGATATCTTAATTTGCATTTGTCTAATCAATAGTGATTTAGAGCATTTTTTCATATGACTAGAAATGGCTTTAATTTCTTCGTCTGAAATTTGTTCATATCCTTTGACTATTTATCATTTGGGGAATTAGTCCAATAATTCTTAAATCACCTCTCCTGGATTTATTGTCCAGATCAGTTGTCTTTCTGGTGAGATATTTCCTTTTTCCTTCCATTTTACTACCCTTTTATACTGTTCTTGAGTCTTGTATTTGAGTTGTATTTTCTATTCAGTTTTGTTCTTTTCATCAGTAATTTTTCAAAGTCTTCTGTTTTGTTGAATTTCCATTTTCCACCTGAAGAATTACACTCCATTTTGCTGAATAGGTGATTCTTGATTGTAATCCTATCTCTTTTGCTCTCCAGAATATATATTCCAAGCCCCTCTAATCCTTTAATGTAGGAACTGCTAAATCTTGTGTTATCCTGACTGTGAGTCCATACTTGAATTGTTTCTTTCTAGTTTATTTTCTCCTTACTTGGGAGCTCTGGAATTTGACTATAATATTCTTGGGATTTTCATTTTGGGATCTCTTTCATGAGCTGATTGGGTGATTCTTTCCATTTCTGTCTTACCCTCTGAGGTTCTAGAATATTAAGGCAGTTTTCTCAATAATTTCTTGAAATATGATGTCTAAACCCTCTCTTTGATCATGATTTTCAGATTGTCCAATTCTTAAATTATTTTTCCATGTCAATTGATTTTTTGATGAGATATTTCACATTTTCTTCTACTTTTTTATTCTTTTGGCTTTGCTTTATTTATTTATTTATTTTTGTTGTCTTATGGAGTCATTAGCTTCCTCTTGTCCAATTCTAGTTTTTAAGGAATTATTTTCTGCATTGAGTTTTGTACCTTCTTTTCTATTTAACTTGTTCTACTTTTTAAAGAGTCTTTTCTTCAGTGGATTTTTGTGCCGCCCCCTTTTTTTAACCATTAGGCCAATTATGTTTTTAAAGATTTTTCTTTATTATTTTTTGTTCCTCTTTTTTCTTTACTTAATAGTATTTTATTTTTTTTTCAATTACATGTAAAGATAATTTTCAGTTTCATCTTTGTATGATTTTGAGCTCCAACTTTTTGTTGCTGAGATTTGTGCCTCTTTTATCAAGCCCTTTTGAAAATTTTCTTTTATCACCCATTTCTTTTCCCCTTTTCCCACTCTTATCTCCTTCTTTAACAGGAATTCTTGTTTTGTTTGTGCCTAATTAGTATTTTTCTTTGAGACTTTCATAATTGTTTTCACATTTTTTTTTTCTGAGTTTATGTCTTGGTCTTCCTAGTAATAGTTTTATATAGTCAGGTTTTTTTTTTTTTTTTTTTGCAGTTGTAGTTTGTTTATTTTTCCAATCTCTTTCCAGATTTTCTAAGCAATTGTCTGAGGCCCTTACTGTCTTAAACTGAGAGCTCCTGAAGTTACTGCTGCTCCTTCAGTCTCTATTGCTGCCAAGGCATGTGTGGACTTCAGGCAGACCTCCACCAGGCCTTCTCAGACTTCTCCTGCTTACCTCTTATATTTTCTTAGGTTGGAAAAATATCTCACCCTGACTTCTTGTTGGCTTTGCTACTCTAAAATTTAATTTGAGATATTATTTTAAAGGTGTTTAAAAGGGAAAGTTCCCCTCTCCCTCTTTTTTTTTTTTTTTTGAATGTGTCTTTGCTAGAGTCCTTTAGATATGGCAAAATGAAGGAAAGGGTCTTAAAGCACAGGACCTTCCATTCAGGTCCAATTGGGACTTCTTAATCTGTTCTCTGTGAATTTATTTATTTTTTATTTTTTTGCTGAGGCAATTGGGATTAAATGACTTGCCCAGGGTCACATAGCTAGAAAGTATAAAGTGTCTGAGGCCAGATTTGAACTCAGATCCTCTTGACTTCAAGGCTGGTGCTTTATCCACTGTACTACCTACCTGTCCCTTAAATTAAAAAAAATAATTATTTCAATATAATTGGCTTTATAAAAACCTTTAAATTAAAAAAAACCTTTTTATTATTTTATGCATTTAAAAATTTTATTCTTAGATAAAGTCCATACATTTTATCAGATTGCCAAAAGGATCTGTGACATAAAAAAGTGGTTAAATTAGAAGGTAGTCAGTAAGCTGACATTCATTTATTAAATATTTGCTATGTCCTAGTCACTGAGGATACAAACAGAGGCAAAAAAAAAATCATGATCCCTGATCTCAAGGAGCTCACAGTCTAAGGGGAGGGACATCATACAGCAACTACTTACAAACGAAATATATACAGGGTAAGTCAGAATGAAGGCCCCAGCAGTGAGAGAAACCTAGAAAGAGTACTGCAAAAGGTGAGATTGGAGCTGAGTTGGTCTTATGGGTTTGGGGGAGGTAGATGGTGAATGTGGAGACTAACAATCAAAAGAAGTTATAGAAAAGCCAAATGGGGAATGAAAGAAGCATATACATTACAAGATTGACTAGTTTTCCAAGGGAAAGATTTATTTATCTTGCTTCATTTATACAAATGTTCTCTATGTTTTTGTGCTTAGTCTTAATGAAGTTTTATATATATTCCTAGGCTGGTGAGTAGAAAGGTCCCATAAAAGTAGGTGGGGAGAGGAGGAAGAGTCTATTCAGTCAGTTTAAATTGACAGTAGATAGTTATGACAAAGCTGTTCTTTAACTTTTGAAACTAGCTAACTCAGTCTTTCATCCTCACCCAACAAGCCGAAACTGGGCTCAGTGAACTTTTTACAAACTTTGTACAGAGACATATTATTTGTGTAAACATGGTACAGTGTTATGCAAGGCAGGAAAAACCCATCCTTTTCTCTCCACCTATACCTGGGGTAAGAATCAATAAGGGCTATTTTCTTGTGCATTTAAAGACTATAAAAGGTATGACCAGGCTTGAGAAATAGGATAGGGAGAAATAGGAAATATGTAAAGGAGCATCACTCATATTGTGTAACAGCTTTCAGTTCCTTCAAAATTCAAGGGCCAAATTTCAAATGAGTTGAATTTCAGGTGCCCTCTTTAGCCATTATAGCTGAAAATAGCCTTATGGGGCTCCCTCGTTGATTCTAGATAGGTCTGAGGAGGAGGATAAAAATGTTTCAGGGCAACAGGACAGCTGCTTCATATGATTTGGATGAACAGTCAAGGCTGAATTGCAGAAACTTCCAAAATGGAAGGCATTTGAGAAATCAAGGTAAATGTAAAATGAGGGGGGAAAACCATGTATTTCTTTCTTCATCTTTCTACTAATTGTAGAAGATGCAAGTCTTTTAATTCAGTTGAATATTTGATAAAATAGTTTTTTTCTTAATCATGGAGAAGAATCAAGAAAATGCACTTCCCTCACTTTTTCGCAGCTTGTTGGATACAGAAGGAAGGAGGGATTTATTTGGAAATGAAGGTAATGTAACAAAAGAATAGATAAATTTTTTTTTTAAAAAAAAGATATTGCTTCCTTTTTTTTTTCAATGTGCTCAATTAACATGTAATCTTTTAAAGTAATTCTCAATGCCTTTTTTTTTTTCAAAGCAGTTCTCAAACTGGTTCATGATCCACATTTAAATCAGTGAGTTGGCCATGAGCTATTAATCATTGTAAAATAAATTGTTTCTTTTTTCTACAATAATGAGCATATCCTCATGTACTCAAAAATATGCCCCATACCTGGTCAAGTCTTGGTTCCTGCTTAAGAAATAATAGAAAACAATCATTGATGATAGATTGCAAAAAATAAAAGCAAAGTGTTGAGTTCAGTAACCTTTTGTTGCATACAAATATCTCTGAGACAGCCAAACCTGAAAGGCATAGAGGGTGTCATTAAAAGATGCAACTTTTATTGTCTTTTTGGTGCAATCATCATCCCTCAGCCCTTAATGTTTTCCGATTTTTGATGCCTCTTAGATATCCGAATACACAAGACTTTCCATACAATGTGGGAGAGTACAGATTCACCAAGAAAAAAATTCTCTCAAGTTACCCAACCTCCATAACCATACTGCAATTTTGTAAAGAGATCTTTTCCTGGTTCTTATTCTCTAGCAAGTATGGCTAGAAAAATGCAGTGTATAGTTCTTTCTTTTTAATATTTATTAAATATTTTATTTTTCCCAATTATATGTAAAACCAATTTTTGACATGTACTTTCTAAATCTTTGATTTCCAAATTTTCTCCTTCCCTCTATTAAGAAGGTAAGCAATTTGATATGGATTATAAATGTGCAGTCATGCAAAGCATATTTCCATATTAGTCCTGTTGTTTAAAAAAATAAATAGACCAATTAAAAACCTCAAACAAACCAAATTCAGCAAAAAGAGAAAAAGAAAATATTAGAAAGTATGCTGTGATCTGCATTCAAACTCCATCAGTTTTTATCTGAAGATAGATAACATTTTCCATTATAAATCCTTTGGAGTTATCTTGGATCTTTGTATTCCTGAGAATAGATAAGTCATTCATAGTTGATTAGCATATAATATTTCTGTTAATTTGTACAATTTCCTCTTTGTTCTCATCTCACTTTGCATCAACTTGTATAGGTCTTTCTGGGTTTTTCTGAAATCATACTGCTCTTCATTTCTTATAGCATTATAATATGCCATTATAATCATATGCCATAAGTTTTTCAGCCATTCTTCAATTGATGGACATAACTTTGGACATAGTTCCAAATTGCTCTCTAGAATGTTTGAATCAGTTCCGAACTCTAAACAGTGTATTAGTGTCTCAATTTTTCCATCCCCTCTCCAATATTTGTCATTTTCCTTATTTGTCATATAAACCAATCTCAGAGTTATTTTAATTTACAATTTTCTAACCAATAGTGATTTAGAGCATTTTTCATGACTCTATGACTATAGATAGCTTTGATTACTTCATTTGAAAACTCCTTTTTTATATCTTTTGACCATTTATCAATAGAGAAATGGATATTTTTATAAATTTAACTCAATTTTTTATATATATTTGAGAAATGAGACCTTTATCCGAGAAGCTTGTAAATTATTTTTTATTTTTGCTTGTTGTAAATTTTATGTAAAAGTTATAACAACTATATATTTCCCTTTATCATATTTCCTCCATTTATTCTTTTCTCTTTTTTCTTTTATCTTGCCCATATTCAAAAGTGTTTTGCTTTTGATTGTAACCTTTCCGAATCTGCCCTTTTTATCAGCCTATATTTATCTCCTATTCCTTTCCCTTCCTACTTTCCTGTAGAGTAATATATTTTTATATCCAAATGATTGTAGATATTATAACTCTTTGAGCCAATTTCCCTGATTGTGGCCACCAGAAGGAGCACTGATGGTGTACTCTGGGTTCACCTCCTACCTTGAATACTTATTAGCCATATGACCCTGAGAAAGTCACTTAACTGGCACCAGCCTCAGTTTTCTTATCTGTAAAATAAAAATAATCAGATCTGTTGCTCTTATTTCACTGGGCTGTTGTGAGGATCAAGTAAGAGAATGTTAAGTGTTTTGCAAATTATAAACAGTACCATAAATGCTGTTATAATAATAATAATAATTGTTCTAATTGTAATAATAATACTTTCTTGGGTGGTAGCAGTAGTAATCTCATTGGTAAATCTTTCCATACACTTGAATAAACAATTGTATTGCAATTTATATATAGTCCTAAAGAGTTACTTAGAGGGAAGGCAGTGATAGGTTGAGGCAATTGCCTAGGGATATACAATCAGTCAATGTAATAGGCAGATTTGAGGTCACACCTTACTGATTTTTGGCTGCCTCTCCTTTGTTATTTTTGTATTATCATTGTTTCTTGTGGTGGTTGTTATTTTTATTTATTTATTTTTGTTTAGAGTTATTTATTTATTTTAATACTCATTGGTTTATGAATCATGTCAGGAGAGAAAAATCAGAACAAAAGGGAAAAACCATGGGAGAGGAAAAAAACAGAAAAAAGAAGTAAATTTAGCATGTGTTGACATAGATTCAATCTCCATAGTTCTTTTTCTGGATGCAGATGGCATTTTCTGTCCAAATCCATTGAGATTGCTTTGGATCATTGAACCACTGAAAAGAATCAAGTTTTTCATAGCTGATCATCACATTAAAAAAAAAAAAAATTTTCTGAGACAATTGGAGTTAAGTGACTTGCCCAGGGTCACACAGGTAGGAAGTGTTAAGTGTCTCAGACCAGATTTGAACTCAGGTTCTCTTGACTTAAGGACTGGTGCTCTATCCACTGAACCACCTAGCTGCCCCATCATTACACATTCTTGCTGCTATTGTGTACAATGTATTCTTGGTTCTGCTTGTTTCCCTCAACAGTATCTACCTTATATACAAAGAACAGTAAATACTGATGAGCTGGGGACATGGTTCCAACAAAAATAGTAGTTGAATGCTAGATTAGTAGAGTTTTATGGCAGTAATTGGTGTGTGCCTATTAGATGAGATATTATAATCTGGGTGGAGGCTGCTAGTAATGATTGCAGTCCCTAGAGGGAAGAGAAGTGAGTGGGAAGGTGAAAAGTGATTTCTTTGGTGTTGTTGCAAGACTGATGTTGTTGTAATATGCTGGTCTTTCCAGATGATCCAGCAAGATTTGCCAGGAGTGGGAGCTGCTCTCAGGCATGTTTTCTATGACTGGTGACTAATTTGTGATGAATTTTAGCCAAAGCCATATCTTGTGATGATGATAAAGAGTCTAGTTGGGTGTTGAATTTTGATATGGTACATTTCTTCTTGGAGGTGCTTGAATGGGATGAGGTTTTATGTAATGAATTTACCACATTTGAGACGTTTCAGCATCCAATTAGAGACCAAGACTTAGTTTCAACCCCCTTCTCTGATACCCCTCTTGTTCTGTTTTGTACATTCTTTCCCCATAGAAGTCAAGAAGAGGTGGAAGTATAGGTAGAAGAGGAGTGGTCAGCAGGTTTGGATTACCCTGAGAGTAATATGGCATTTCTAAGACAATCTGCAGCTATCAGACTGGTCCAGTAGGAGGAGGGGATAGCAGAGAACTCTTATGCTCAGATACTGAGCATCAAGGCTCTTTGTCTATTGTACTTTTAGAATGTCACTTAATATTAGATAAAAGCTGGAATATTTCAGATTACTTTGATTCTAAGTTGGAGTGATAATCAACTCTACCTTTCCAGTGGCTATTTTAATATACCATATTGACCTAGAAGTCACTGTGACAAGATAGAATTTTGATGGATGATGGATACAGTTATGTAGACACATGTGTATTTCTTAATTAATAAAATGTAGTTTATACCTCTGTATGTGCCTTTTGATGGGAGAAAGGAGGTAAAGATATGTCCATGCCTTCTTGACTGAAACTACAACATGTCCAGTTATTTACTGTTACTGTCCAACACAGGTCCAGAAATGATAGGGCAGAAGGAAATAATGGCAAAGTTCTGTAGGGACAGTGCACTTATAGGAATCCTCAAAGATCAAAGGAAGACTTTTGTCTCCAACCTTCCTGGCCTAGAAATTCTGGGTTTGGAATTTTCTAAAATCTATTTTGTTTTTTGGCCTGGAATCATTATGAGGATAGATACTCAGGTGAATGTACTTGAAAAGGATGTGTGAGATATACTGAAGTAAGGAGGGGTTTGACTTGGTTTCAGAAGACTTGAATCCAAACTTTGGGTCTATCCTTTACCATCTTTGTTATCTTATGTAAGTCCTATCTTTCTCAGCCTTAGTTTTTCTCAACTCTTCAGATATTGAAGTTGAACCAAATCACTTTGAAAATCCCTTGCATCTTCAAATCTATACTCCTAGATTTGAAAAATTTGTATCTTATATTTTTTATATATTTTTTCTCAAATGTATCCTTCTTCCTAAGAATTAAAAAAAGAAAAAAAAGGCAGTTGAGTATAACTACATATAAACAAACTCTGACAATGTATGTACTGTTCTATATCCACAGCTATGCTTTCTTGGGGTATTGAGTATTGTGCTTTTTTTTTTTTCTGACCTTCAAAGATGGGAAGGAGTTATATCTTCTCCATCTTTATCTAGCACAAAGGTTCATGGGCATTATAATCATAACATTCATTTTTATCTTTTTGTTCTTTATTCATATTGTGGTCACTGTGTATATTGTTTTCACATTTCTTTCTGCTTTATTCTGCGTCAATTTATATAAATCTTCTCTTTTTGAGCTGGATGACCACTGACATCCCCTTCAGTTCTACTATTCCATGATCTGTGTAGACACTGAAGGGCCATTGTGAGAGAAGTTTCAATAAGAGATATGACCAAGATCAACCCTGATCCTCCACACAGGTCTAAAAAACTCCAGACTGAGTCCTCAAAAAATCAAAGATAAAAAAATCACTCATCATTTTTCCAGCCCTGGCCAACAATGGAAGAGAGAGGTCTATGGATACCAGAGATGGGACTGGCTAGGAACAGCCAGAACACAGAGGAATCCAACATAGGAAGGACAATGCATAAAGCGAAGAAGAAGTCTCAAATCCAACATATAGGGGCCTGAATTTGTGCATGATGCAGGAATAGACTCTTACTGGCAGCTTTGTCATTCACTACACAGTTCCAGAACCAGCTGAGTAGGGGACCTAGGCTAAGGGTGGTTTTTCAGGATGAAATTATGTTCTTGAAACTGTGTACCAAGCAGAGAGCAAGTTCAGAAGAAGTAGCTATATGGCTCTGATTCTAGGAACAAAGTAGAGACTCAGTTCTAGCCTCCAACACAGTTTGAAGTCTGCTTTGAAATAATAGGAGCAGGAACCATACCAAAGGAGAGCCTGGAATTCTATCATTCTAAACCAGCAGAGCTTTGTAGCTGATTAACAGTGACTGAATCCAGTAGCAGTCTTCTGAAACTCTGATTAGGGGCAAGCTCACAAGAATTTCTAGGCCAGGAAGGTTGGAGACAAAGGTCTCCAACTTCAAGTCCACAAGTGTATTGCTCAAAACCAAATCCACATCAGGAACTTGCAGAACTCAGAGTAGGAGGAGAGTAATCAGATTTTTTTTTTTATCCTAGATCAGACCACTTTGCAAGCACTTTAGGTCCTCAGTTTGATCTGTCCTTGACATTGTGGAATAATGCAATATAATACTGCAATAAAGTAGCAGCAGGACCTAATAGGACAAAAGTTTTACCCAGAAATTCCCTCCAGCAGTGGAGAGTTCTGCCATAATATCAAATCCAAAGTCAGGAAGTAGTCTGGAAGAATAAAGAAACAACAAAAAAATAATTACACCATAAAAACTGTTATGGTGAAATGAAAGCTTGAGATCCAAAGCTAGAAGAAGAGAATTACTCCAAAGCATCTACAAGCAAAGCCTCAAAGGATTTCAGGAATAGATTAAACTGAGGGCCCAGAGCTTTCAGAGAAAAAAAATATTGCCAGCAGCTAGAAGGAAAGAATTTAATATCAAAGAGCCATAGGCAAGATCTTTCATGATTTGGGAAGCTAGGTGGTGTGGTGGATAGAGCACCAGCCCTGAAATCAGGAGGACCTGAGTTCAAATCTGGCCTCAAACACTTAACACTTCCTAGCTGTGTGACCCTGGGCAAGTCACTTAATCCCACTTGCCTCAGCAAAAAGCAAAAAAAAAAAAAAAGATCTTTCATGATTTAGCAACCATCCCTGTAAAGGAGATGAAAGCTTGGAATACAATATTTCAGAAGGCAAAGAGTATGGGTTTACAATGAAGAATAATTTACCCAGAAAAACTGAATATAATACTATGGGGGAAAATGGACTTTGAATTAAATAGAGAACAACTAAGTATTCCTGATGAGAAGACCAGAACTTCATAGAAAATTTGAATTACAAAGACGGGAATCATGAGAAACATAAAAAGGTAAACATGAGGAAACAATCATAAGGGACTAGAGAAGGATAAACTGTTTACATGATAATATGGGGAGATGATGCAGGTGTTTTTTCAGAACCCTATCATCATCTGTAGTAATAGAAGGAATCTAATTAGGCAAAGAGCCTGGGAGTGATTTTATTATGTTTTGATGAAGTTGAAGGAAGAATATAAAGGGAAGGGAAGAAGAACACATTAGAAGGAAGGAAAAAAAGTGAAGAAGGATGGGAAAAATTATCTCACTTAATTGTAGTGAACTAATAGAATTCTATACAAACAAGGAGGAAGATTTGGGGAGAGCAGGCAACAATTGAACCCCACTTTCATTTTAGTTGGTCAAAAGAAGGAAGAATACATATTGAATATAGAAGTAATTACATTAAATAGGGAGTAGAGTTGAATGGGGAAGAAATAGGAGGAGTATAAGAGGGAAGGTAGATTAAAGGAGGAATTAGTCCTAAGCAAAACAAATTCTAATAATACACAAAAATATTTATAGCAGATTTCTTTGTGGTGGCAAAGAATTGGAAACTGAGGGGCTGCCCATCAATTAGGCAATGACGGAAAAATTTATAATGATATAGGAATGTGATAGGATACTAGAGTGTTTTCAGAATTGATGAAGTGAATATTTTTAGAGCAGTGATTCTCAAGATTTTTGGTCTCATAACCTTTTTATACACCTAAAAATTGAGAAGGACCTCTTTCCCCCAAGAGCTTTTGTTTTGATGTGTTGTGTCTATCAGTGTTTACCATATCAGAAATTTAAAAGTGTTAGTACTATTTTGAAAATGGTTTTGACCTTGTAGACTTTCTGCCCTCCTTCCTGCCCCTAAAAGGTCTTGAGGATCATCATGGGTTCTGATCTGGAAGATCAACAGCTTTGAGAACAGTTGTTTTTAGGGGAACTTGGGAAAATTTATAAGAACTGCTTCAGAGTGAGGTAAACAGAACCAGGAGAACAATTTATATGATAACAACAAAATTGTAAAGATGTAAAGAAACAACTTTGAAAGGTTTAGCAACTCTAATTAATATAACCATCAACCACAATTTCAGAGGGTTCATTATAAAACATGTTGCCACATAATAGAGGTTAAGAATTCAGAGAACAGACTTATATAGATACATATATACATGTGTAATACATTATATAATACATGCATATATTATATGTATAGGTTATGTTATGAAATATATATGCATGTTATATAAATGTCTATATTATATGTGTTATATATGTGGATATATACACATATACATGTATCTCTCTGTGTGTATATGTGTATACACAAACACATATACATATCTGTATCTATGTATATATTTGGACATGACCAGTGCAACAAATTATTTTGTTTGACTATACATGCTTGTAACAGGGGTTTCATCTTTCTTGATTGAGCAGAGGAACCAGAAAAGAAAAAAAGATATTTTCATTGATTTAAAAAATAAGAAAATAATGAGGGAATGGGGAGAAAGTGAGGGAGAAAAAGGGAGAGAGAAAAAGAGGGACATAGAAAGAGAATGGGGAACGGAGAGAAGGAATGTTTATGAGTTAGGAAGTAATCAGGGGTATGATTAGCAAAGGTTAATTTCAGGATTAATACTGATTTTGTGTTTCTGGGCAAGTTATTTAATCTTTCAATATTCTAGACAACTCTAATACTTGAAGGTATAGAACAGGTATTTATTTGCATTGGTACAGAGTGAGTTTCCTCATCTAGGAGTTCCCTATATTAATTGAATCATAGATCTATTGCTAGTTACATATTTCCTAGTGTGGTATTTTATAGGATAAATAATGTAAGATGAGAGAAGTACCTGGAAGTGGATAGAGAAATTAAGAGATGAGATAATCCAGAAAACATTGCTGGTTTTTCTAGGGCTATACCTGCTTGTGACAGCCTATCTGTTCCATTTTCTCCTCTTGGCACCCCAGCTTGTTCCTCTTTCTATAATTTTCTGTGCCTAGAACCTTCAATGCCCCATAAAATTTTTGTAATCATCTCCTCTTTCAGTGATATCAGAGGTGGAGTGCTTCTGGATCAGAGACAAGAGTTTCCAGATAATTAATCATCATTTTATTGATTAGGCTGACCTATAATCAATACATTGATGGTGAGTGATTTCTCTCAGTAATCAAAGATGGCAAGGGAGACTCTGGAAGGTCTTAAATCCTCTCTTTTTTTGTCAAGGCACTTCAGGTCATGTGACTTGCCCAGGGTCACACTGCTACTAAGTCTCAACTGTTTCAGGTCCTATTGATTCCAGAACTGGTGCTCTATACACTTCATCACCTAGCCATCCCTCTTAAATCTCTTCTGAAAGGAAACTCCCCCTGAGAAATGAAATTCAGTTCTGATTGGTGAACATTTAATGATGAGGAGGACTAAAAGTGTTCATCTTTTCCTGCTGAGAATATGGATTGATCATGAGACTCCCTCTGGACAGGGGAAGCCATTCCCATCTGGACTTCTCTAGTTTTTTCCTTCATGACCCTAATGGAGGGGATCAAGGACAGGGGCTTCCTCCCCCAGTAAATTCTTGCCCCAGAAATTAGGTTCCCAGTTGAGTGAGGTCCTGCTCAACCTAGTTAACTAGCATGTGCTTGGAAGCTAGTAATCACTCAGGCATGCTTGTCAGACTTGGGTTTTAACAGAAATAAAAGGGAAAGGGTGGATCATTAATTAATAATTGGTTATTTATACTATATAATTATAATTAATATAGCAACAACTAATATAATGGCATAATAATTTCTTCAGTTTGTTTTTGGACTCCATCGTCAGTTTGGGGAAGTTGTTTGCAGAATAATATAATTGAAGGAAAGGCTAAATTTCAGTCAGAGGTTAAAGAAAATAAAAGATATATTTTTTTCTCATTCAAGTTCCCAAGGCCCTCTTAATCTTCTTTGCTGAGCTGCTCTAATGCTTAGAGTGACATAAGACACTGTCATTCTATTTGTTGAACTTCAAAGAGTTTGTGGAAGCTTAGTTGCTTGGAAATGACAAGCCCAGAGAATGATCTCGTAAAGATGCACTTCCTCCACTTGCCTTGGCCTGTAGACCATTTTGCTTGAAGCTCTAATAGCATCTCTGATTGTATCCCTGCTCTGTTCTTTCCCACTATGCTTTGGAAATGACAGATGCTGCCTTAGGGGTTTTTTAGTGTGTGGGCGGGAGAGGTACCACCCTAGCTTCATTCTTCCCTTGTTGAACCTGCTTCCCTCTCTCTGTGTGCCCACTGCTGACTTTTTCCCATTTCTTCCCTTGAATCTCAAGTTTTTCCTTGTGGCAATTAAGGTATTTCTAGTAAGGGCCTTTTGCTTTTAGCCAGACTAATTATTCTACTAATTATTTTAAACTTCAGGGAAACTGTAAGGGACTGAGGGAGTAGGCTATTATAGGAGCCCAGAAGGGAGATAAGAAGGCTTTCATTGGAATGGTAGTGATAAGAATGGAAAGGAAAAAATGGGATTCGTAGTGATCACAGCCCAGGTCTCACCTGAAGCAGCAAGGACAAAGTAGGTGGGGCTGCCCTTCTGCTTTCTATGCATATCTCCCACCTTTCATGTTGCCCTTTCTAATTTTAGAATCCATTGTGAGAGATGGGAGACCCTGGCCCAGGCTCTCCCAGCATGGTATGCCCACATCAAATTGCAGAATCTCAATCAAAGGAAATGTGAGATGCATAAATTTAGAAACTCATCACTCTAAATGTTTATATGGATTGTTCTGTACCTGATACCTGATAGAGCCTTCTGAGCTCATTTGGATCTGATCAGACATAGACAGAGACACTGTACCTTGACCCTGATAAAATGATGTCATCTGGCTCTGTTCAAGCGCAAAGGACAACAAACCAACCATGTTGCCCTTTAATAATAACTTTTTCTCTTTACTGTTCTTTGATGCTTAGGGACCATGCCAAAGAATGGCAAGCTACCAGAGTTGGGATGTCCTTTGGAGATTTTCTAGTTCCTCCTTTTGCTTAAATTGAGAATTCTCTATCCAGCAGACACCAAGTCAGCCTCTAGTTCTTTGTTCACATACTTTTAGCTTCAAGGAACATTGTCTCATAAAGCAGTCCATTCTCTTCCTATATAGTTCTTATTGTCAGACCTTTTTATTATATTGAGATGAAATCTGTTTCTCGTCAACTTCATTGGTTCTACTACCCTTGGGGGGGGGGGAGGAAAAACTCTAGTCTGACAGTCCTCAGATTCTTGAAAACTGCAGTCATCATTTAACCCACTATTCAACATGTTGTACTTAAAAAAAGCTGTTTCATTCATTCGTGATATTTCCCCTGAGTGGTTTCTTCTTCAGGTTAAACATCCCCATTCTTTTTTTTTTAAGTTTTATTTGACATGATTTCAATCCTTTCCACATCTTGGTCCCTTTACTCTCTCTGCTTTCTCAATGACACATCTTAAAATGAACATACTGTCATAGTGGAACTGGATCCCTTAATTCAAATGTGGTCCAACTAGCACAGGGAACAGTGGAACAGTGACACAGCTGGAGCTATGTACAAATGCACGTTCCTGTAGGGGAGTTATGACATAGTTCCACTGTCTGTATTTGTTCTCACCAGTACATAACACTCACAGTTCTTTTGCATTCCTGGAAGTCCCCAGGGGACCGGCTAGCATTTCAGGTTAGTGTGGAATCTGGCAAATGTTTAAATAAAAGCTTTCTTTATTAGACTCAGGGCCAATACGTGATCCACTCTGCTATGGTTGGCTTCAGTTAGAACATCATGGGTTGCTCCCCTGAAGTGTGTTGGATGGAATTTGCAAAATGTTTGAGTAGCCTGTAATTGGTCCACCAGCCATTCCTAGGTCTTTCTCTGCCATAGTTTGTTGGGGATGACTGAATAAAAAGTCTTACTGACAAAAAAAAAAATTAGTCTCGCCCTTATTAGGTCTTTCAAATGAGAGAAATCATTATTTTTCTCTCGTATTAATAATCAATTATTGAATTAGGACCAGGATTTTTTTTTTTTTCCAGAAGCTGTTAGGTTGTTCAGTCTTGGAAGGACATTGCTGATAATAAGACTGAATTAACTTTCTCCTTAATTTTGTTCAGACCCCTCCCAGGAAGGGAAGCCCATTATGCTCTACACAGGTATGGGTGGAGATAAACTCTTTGATAGAAGTCAATGACATTATCGGTACATTCTCCCAGTCTCTCATTAAAATAGGTCTGCCTCTCATTGTAATATTCATTCTCTCATTAATTGTTAACTAATCAGAATTGATTGCCAACCTCAGGAATACCCACTTTTCCAGGGACATATAAAACTGTGAGCCCATTACCGTGATTCATCCTTGGAATTCCAGAGTGTCACTGATTCGTTCTGTTGACAAAATGCTAGTATAGTAATAAAGTTATTAATTACCTAGAAGTTATATCTTTCAAATTTTTTCAACACTACATGGGGAATACTTTCCATAGTCAGACTGTAAGCAAATTGAGGAGTGCAAGATCAAGAATAAATTTAAAGGGAAAACTCCTTTCTGTTTTCCTTTGTTGAATTCTGGGTACTGGTATCTTTCTTTCTTTTTTTCAGGAAAAAAGTTTTCTTTTTTCTTCCCAATTATTTGTAAAAACAATTTTAAACATTTAAAAAAAGTTTTGAGCTTCAAATTTTATCTTCTCTTCCCTGAGACGATAATCAATCTGATCTAAGTTATACATGTGCAATCATGTAAAACATTTCCATATTAGTCATTTTGTGCAAGAAGACTTGAACAAAAAAAAGAAAGAAAATGAAAAATAATATAATGCAGTATCAATCAGTTCTTTCTCTGAAAGCAGATTGATTCAATGATCAGTGTGACCTTAGATGTTAGGGAATCCACTAAATGTGCATACATTCCTAACATCTTGTGATACATTGGCTAGAGTGAAGGAAGTTCTAGGTTCAGATCTTACCTCTGAGCTTCACTAGTAGTGTGATCTTAGGTGAGTTACTTAACTACCAACAACTTTAGTTTCCTCACATATAACCTGGGGATAGTGGTATCTATTATCTATAAATACCTTGATAAAAGGGTTATTGTGAGAGTCAGATAGGATAAAGTACATACAGTGCCTCACAAACCTCACAAAGCTATATAAATATCAGTTATTATTTACAATTAAATGTTAGTATGACATGATGGCTAGAGAATCAACCTTAGAGGCAAGAAGATTGGATCTTGATTCTGTCTTTTGATATGCACCAGCTATGTGTGGCTCTGGACAAATCACTTAACCTTATAATGCTCTAGGAATCTCTTTAAGACTCTCAGTTGGATCCAGTGAACTTGTGATGGAGAGAGCCATTTGTATCCAGAAAGGATTGATGGGGATTGAATGTGGATCACAACCATAGTATTTTCACCTTTTTTTGTTGTTGTTTGCTTGCTTTTTTTTTCTCTCTCTTTTTTTTTTTACTTTTTGATCTGATTTTTCTTTTTCAGTATGATAAATGTGGAAATATGGATAGAAGAATTGCCCATGTTTAACATATATTGGATTATTTGCTGTCTAAGGGAGGGTATGGGAAGAAGAAAGGAGAAAAATTTGGGACACAAAGTTTTACAGGGGTGAATGTTGAAAACTATCTTTGCATATATTTTGAAAATAAAAAGTTACAATAAAAAAAAAAGACTTTCAGTTGGAGTGAAAGTTCTAGTCTACATTATTAGTAGGAGTTTGCTCATCTGAAAATTCCCTAAATGAAATCACATGCTTATTCCCTGTCCTTCTCCTTATGGTAGGGTGTAAGAAAATCAAACCCTGAACTCACATAATTTGAATGCATATATAAGTTCATATTATTCTCTGGGCTTGGCCAAATAGCAGCAGTGGTACCCATTGAATATGGTAGAAACATCATAAAGAAGAAGGAGGAGGAGAAAGAGAAATAGAACTGTTATTGCAATTCTTATCATGGATGAATCATCATTTATTCAGAGTAATCAGTAAGATAGTAGTATCCCTGAGGATGAAATGGCACTTGATGAAAATGGCCCAAGTAGCCCCAGGACTATGGAGACTGTTTTTGTTTCTAAAAAGAATTATAATTACATAATATGAGATTGTCATAGCACTGAAATGAAACAGATCAATGATGGATTACATGAAATCATTTTAGGTATGTGGATGATGAGTCAAGAATGTCTTATTTGAGAAAATTCTCAATTCTAACCACATGGGAACATTTACCTGGTTACAGTGTCAAGGGACTAAGCAAGGGAATGGCCTTATAAGTTCTATCTCAACTGAAGTAGCATGTAGTATTTCTAGGGGGAAAAATGGATTTAGGGACCCAGGGATCCATCCCACCTGGAAAAGTAACTTTCACTTCAATTGAGAATCGTATAGAGTTTCTTAAAATACAAAGAATGTAAGCAATTCCACACATGTCAGCAAGCAGGATTTGCTATAAGGGAAAGACAGGTAAGTTGGCCTGAAACAAACATCACCATCAGATGAAGGAAACCAGAGAGTCACATAGCCACGTATAGGACACCAAGAAGAGAATATAATTCTGGTGGTACACTAGTTGAGTATAATAGGATTAGCTTTGGGAAAAGGATGTAGGGCCAGATTCATTGGAATTCCTTTGGGAGTGATTGTGAAAACTGAAAATGTAGATTATATACCTGCCCTAGAAAATTGGAGTATATGTGATTGTAGTGTTCCAGTCATTCTATGAAAAACTTTTGAAGAAAATTCATACAGATTCTAGCCTTGGGAGACTGAATAGCAAAATATCTGGGGAATACATTGAATTCGCTTTTAGAATTTTCTGAAGATGTTGCTGGTGTCAATAGGAAACAAATATTCTGGTCCTTGGATGCTCAGGTCTAAGTATGGGTAAATGGAGTGTTAGCTTTAGTTAGAATTAATTCTAATCTACCTAGGATATTATTAGAATACTGTAAAAACTATGCTAAGACTGAGTTCCTACATTCTTGGATCATCCATTCATCTTGGGCAGAAGTATATAAGAGGAAAAAGTTAAATTCACTTTGAATAGTCCTCAACTTTCAACTTCTTTTTTTTTTTTTAAAAAAAGTTTTCTTTTTTCTTAAAAAAAAAGTTTTCTTTTTTCTTCCCAATTACTTGTAAAAACAATTTTAAACATTTAAAAAAAGTTTTGAGCTTCAAATTTTATCTTCTCTTCCCTGAGACGATAATCAATCTGATCTAAGTTATATATGTGCAATCATGTAAAACATTTCCATATTAGTCATTTTGTGCAAGAAGACTTGAACAAAAAAAAAGAAAGAAAATGAAAAATAATATAATGCAGTATCAATCAGTTCTTTCTCTGAAAGCAGATAGATAATACACTTCATCATGAGTCCTTTGGGATTGTCTTGCATTATTGGATTGCTGAGATGAGCTAAGTTGTTCATAGTTCTTCATCATACAGTATTGTTGTTGCTGTATTCATTGTTCTCCTAGTTTTTCCCAGTTCACTTAGTATCAATTCATGTAAGTCTGTACAGGTTTTTCTGAAACTATCCTGCTTATCATTTCTTATGGCAAAATAATATTCCATCACCTTCATATACCACAGCTTGTTTAGTTATTCCCTAATTGATGGGCATCCCCATAATTTCCAATTCTTAGGCACCATAAAAAAAGAGAACTACTATAAATATTTTTGTACAAGTAGGTTCTTTTCTCTGTCCCTGTCTGTCTCTGTGTATATATCTCTGTCTCTGTCTCTCTTTGTCTCTGTCTTTCTGTCTCTGTCTCTCTCTGTCTCTCTTTCTCTCTTTCTGTCTCTGCTTGTCCTTCTTTCTTATTTCTGTGGAATACAACCAGCAGTGGTATTGCTGAAACAAAGGGTATGCACAGTTCTATAGCCTTTTGGTCTTAGTTTCAAATTCCTTTCCAGAATGGCTGGATCAATTCACAACTCTATCAAAAATGAATGTGTCCCAGCTTTCCCACATCTCCTTCAACTTTTATCTTTCCTATCATATTAGCCAATCTGATAGGTATGAGGTGGTACCTTGGAGTTGTTTCAATCTGCATTTTTCTAATCAATAATGATTTAGAGGGGCAGCTAGGTGGCACAGGGGATAGAGCACCAGCCCTGAAGTCAGGAAGACCTAAGTTCAAATCTGGTCTCAGACACTTAACATTCCCTAGCTGTGTGACCTTGGGCAAGTTACTTAATCCCAATTGCCTCAGCAAAAAACAAAAACAAAAAACAACAACAAGAAGATAATGATTTAGAGCATTTTTTCATATGTCTATAGATAGCTTTGATTTCTTTTTCTGAAAACTCCATGTTCCTATCCTTTAAGTATTTATCAATTGGGTTATGACTTGCATTTTTATAAATTTCATTCTGTTCTTTCTATATATTTGAGAAATGAGGACTTTATCCTCTTATACAGGCTTGCTGTAAATTTTTTTTTCCTGGTTTTCTGCTTTTGACTTTCAACTTATCATGTAGATCAAGAGAAATTTGATTTGGGAGACTTCCTGGCACCGGAGGAATAGAAGGAACATTTGAGACAGAAGTTTAGCAAGAGAACAAACATTTTTAGTGAATAAGTTGCCCTGTAAAGAAGGGATGCCTCAATCACTTATTGCTAATAAGTAAGTTAGTTATAAACCCCATATGGGGGAGATTGAGATGATGTACATTCTTCTTGGAGGACTCTAAACCAAAGAGACCACTTGTGACTCATATGAAGTATGCCTGACTCAAACAGTCAGAAGCAGATGTCAAATAAAGATTTTGCATACTGCACCTCAAGAACTAAATATAGTACTAGGTTGTCTGGATCCTCCATAATCTCAGATTTTAAATGTCAGGACTATAAATCAGGACATCAAGGATTTGCTAAAGCCATCATTTAGCACTTACAGGGTAAGTAGGTTAGTAGATCACAAAAAAAAACAAAAAAAACAAAAACCAAGGGCATCTGGAGAGCAGCCTAACTTTATGATGTCCCAGAGAAAACTGGGGAACCATTACTCCCTTGCTATTCACATTGCTTTTATTATTTTTCTCTCCTGTACCTTCATTTGGTCTGTATCAGCATCATGCATGTGTTGTATAATTTGTTAGCTATGTTTAAATTGCTGTAAAGAAACTAATTTTGCATTGCCTACAAATGGGCCTATGATTATGAAGATGATAATATGAAAAAGAGCTAGATTGAGGGAAGTCCCAAGAAAAGATGATCTGTCTCCCTGACTTCCCCTTCTGTCCATCTGTCTTTCCACAGACACTATAATGTAATCTGCTATTTTATTACCTAAATGTTTCCAAAAACCTGAATTTTGACCCAACCTCAGAGGCCAGTGATGACCTAAAAGATAGAAACTTTAGGCAGAGAACCAAACTTCTGTCTAAGTATTAGGAATTTTTCCTGAGGCTTTGGAATGATTGTGAATGAACTCAAAACTTTTCATTTAAAATAAACTTCCTGAAGCTGAATAGAAGGAAATGAAATGGACCCTATGGACCATCATATTGTCTCCTACATGTGAAATGAGCTACATGTGTAATATGATTTATGCTTCAAACATGTGTCTCCTCTCTAACTGGTGAAGCCTTCCCATCTCACTTTCTTTGAGGAGCCCAATTTGATATACACTTAGGCTGGGTTTAGAAGTCAATCCTTGATCCTCTGAACATCAATGCTGGCTAGCCTGTAAATCTGAGCAGGGTCTAAACTTTTGTCTTCTTGGATTCTGGATTCCTGTCTCAGGGAGGAACCATTCCTGGTTGGCTCCTGATCTTTTTAAACACCCAAGATTGTCACCTCTAACATCTTCTGCTCGGTATGTAAGAGCTCTAAAGCCAAAAGAGCCAAAGCCCATGGTCTCATGTTGGCCTTGGGTGGAGAGAGTTATTTCTGAAGGATTCTATTCTGGAGAAGAGATCTAGCCAAAAGAGAGAGGAAGAGGTAGAGAGATACTAAAATCTTTTGAAGGTACCTTGACTTCCAGATCTTCAACTGCAACCAGTTGAAGAAGCTACTGTCCACTCTGTGGTTAGAAGACCAGAATCCACCTATAGAATGTCTACACATGTTCCAAAGTTTTTCCAGTGTACTTCTATTACTTCATGACTTATCTAGACATAATCTCCCCAATATCTTTCATATGGGAAGTTGTATCAATGGCATTTTGTGCATACTTGTAGAGACTAAATTTATTGATTAATTTCATCAATTAAATTTAAAAAAAGGAAAAATTCAGAATCTGAGTAACACTATCATTCCTTAGCCTTGAATGCAGTCACCATTGTTAATGTTAATACCAGTGTTAATTATCATAGGGGGCTTTGCAGCTTTTTATGTTTGCAACTTTGGGTAGGTTATTTAAACTTAGTTTCCTCAATAGTAAAATAACAGGGTTAGACTAGATGAACTTCAAGATCTTGTATAGCTTTAAATCTACCATCCTGTGATAGTACATGAATCAATGCTTTTCTTTAAACTTTCTTTATAGCAAGAAAATTGCATCACTGTATGGTCTTTCAGTGATTTCAGATTATTATCTTTGCCTGGTGAATGGATAATAACCATTCAATCCTATGCCTACAAACACAATGTTAGCTTGTTTCATTAAGCTATTTGTATTTGTAATATTGTTGTTATTATTCATATTTATAAAATTGTAATTGTTCTTTTGGTTCTGCTCACTTAGCTTGTACAAGTCACCTTAGTTTTGTTCTGATATCATCCCCTTTATCATTTCTTACAGAATAATAGTATTGCATCATTTTCATATATTATAATTTATCCAGCTATTCTCTAATTGATAGGTATCCCCTCAGTTTCCAATTCTTTTACACCATGAAAAGAGTTGTTGTAAGTCTTTTTGTACACATAGAACCTTTTTCTCTTTTTTTGGACTCTTTGTGGGCAAAGACCTAGTAAGTGTCAGGAAGTATGCACAGTTAAATATCTTTTGATCGTAGTTCCAAATTGTTTTCTTGACTGGCTAGATCAGTTCATGATTCCACCAACAGTGCATTAATATATTTGTTTTCTCACATTTTCTCTAGCATTTATCATATCCCTTTTGGGGTCAGTTTTGCCAATCTCATAAGTACCTCACTAAATTAATTTGCACTTGCAAATATGTTTATACATTTTAGTGGCTCTGTCTTCTAACTTAGATAGTAAGCTTCTGGAGAACAGGTGCTATTCAATCTGGGTAGTATATGTATCATTACTCATAACAACTAACATCTTGGAGTGGATGGATCCACTGTCTGTTTTTGCCTCCTGAAACTCCCTTGCATCCTATCCCCAAGTTAGGGAAGGTAGGAGTTACACTGGATAGAGCACTAGACCTGGAGTCAGGAAACCTTCAGTTTAAATCTTACCTCAAAAGAGCTGTGTGGCTCTGGCCAAGTCACTTAATCTATTGATCTCAGTTTCCTCATCCATAAAATGAGCCGGAGAAGGAAATGGCAAACCACTCTATTACCTTTGCCAAGAAAACCCCAAATAGGGTCATGAAGAAGCAGACATGACTGAAACAACAACTGAACTGAACAACAACTTAACTCCTCAGTTCCAATATCTACTATCCAATAAACCAGGATAGTCTAGCCCTTTATGTGAAGCAGGATTCTCTCTTAGGAAAGAATTTTTTAAAATCATAATATCATTTATAATTATTTTATTTTGTTATTTTTATTACCTTTACTCATTGATATTTATGTAATCAGTCACTTCTCTTTATCTCAGTCTCCCTTTTGATTGCACCTGGCAGAGACACTTTCCAGGTCAGTCTGTACTCTTAGCTTAATTTTCAGGATTAATGATTGCTACTCAGAGCCTTCCAGGGTTGAGTATGACTAGAAGGATGAGTCTGATTTTGAGATGAGTTTTGGCACAGATAGTTTAGACATAAATGGAACATGTTTCAAGGGTTGGGCTCTTAAGCATAACACTGGGACATGTTCTGAAGACTTATATATTAGCTTCCTGTTTGAAAGATAGACTTCATTTCAGCCAATGAAAAACCAAAGTTGGTTATTTCAGAATTAGTGTAAGTTGTCTTTTGTTTTCACTCATTACTCGTGCTATTTCCAGCTCTTAGAAGGAGAAAAGCAGCAAGTTGTAGTCCACTTGGCAGGAAAAGTGAAGGTAAGATTTGACAAAGAAATCTTGTTTACTTTTAAAAATGATGAAGGCATAAAAGATAGACTGGCCAGGGGCAGTTAGTGTAGAAGAATGAAGTGAGTAAATAAAGGAGAAAAACAAAACAACTCAAATCCCAACCCCCTCCCAAAAACCCCCACTTATTTCAAATTGCATGTGCTTGTCTCATTTTAATTTTGGATTGTATGTTTATAGGATAATGAATTACAAGGAACTGTCCAAAGTGCTTTGCTGTAGCAAATGTTCACTGAATGAATACTACTTGTTTATAAAGATCTATTTTTTTTTTCAATTGGGAAGTTGTGGGGAGAGGGAGGAGGTTGAAATTGGAGAAAAGGAACTTGTATCACTTAGCATTTGTCATAATGGAATTTGTTTTGTAATACAACTTGTGGTTGAGAGATTCGAAATTGTTACCAAGGGAGATAGTGCTGGAAGCAATGGGTATAAATTGTGGAGAGGAACATTTTGACTTAGTCTAAAAGAATACATTTGAACAATGAGAGCTGCCTAAAAGCAGAGTAGACAAGGGGCAGCTAGGTGGTGCAGTAGATAGAGCACCAGCCCTGAAGTTAGGAGGACCTGAGTTCAAATCTGCTCTCAGACACTTAACATTCCCTAGCTGTGTGACCCTGGGCAAGTCACTTAACCTCAATTGCCTCAGCAAAAAAAAAGCAAAAAAAAAATGCCATCTAAAAGCAGAATAGACTGCTTATAAAGGTAGTGGGTTTCATCCTACAGGAAGTCTTTATGTGGAAAATATTGAATTATTGAATGACTGATTTTTAGAGGGTCTAGATTCTGGACTTTTTTTCTGCCAAGGGCCATTTGAATAGTTATAACATCATTTGTTAGGCCATAAAAAATTATCAACTTATAAAACTCAATCAATGGGAGGTTGTCATACCTAGCTTTCAGTTCATCATAGCCTGTAATTGCCTTAGCAAATGATTTTGCTGACCTTATAAGTCCTGTGGGCCAGAGTTCCCCATCTCTGGTCTAAAGGGTAATTCTGTTAAATTAGAGATTAGGCTAGTTAATTTTTGGATCCCTTTTAACTCTGAAATTCTGTGAATCTCTTTTCTCTGGAGATGGGGCATGAAACTTTGAGATGATTTAAGTTCATCCCTGCCTTGATAAGTGCTTGGCACATATTAAGCACTTAAATGCTTGTCCCTTTCCATCGAAACAGGGGGATGGATTAAATGATCTGTGGTTATGCAGAGGGGGAAATATTCAAAATTAGGCATTATCCATGCATTTACTAGGAAGAGGTAAAGATCAATTCTCTTACTTGAGTTAGAATTTATGGGATTTTTTTCAAGATCTTGTTTAATTAATATCGATTTTAACTTACATTCCTTTAGATAAGTTATCAGTGAGAACTCATGAAAAAACGAATGTGAAAGTTGAAACAAAGAATTGGTATAGATCTCTAACTCTTAACTTACCTTTTCTTATTTGTTATTTTTGCAAAGCAATTGGGGTTAAGTAACCTATCTAGGGTTATACAGCTAGTAAGTGTTAAGTATCTGAAATCATTTTGAACTCAGGTCCTTCTGACTTCAGGATTAGTGCCTTACCCACTTCACCATCTAGCTGTCCCTTTTTACTAATCATTAACCTCACCCCCAATATATTGACTTTAACCAAGGTATTCCCCATATGGTTCTAGTTTTTTTTTATGTATTAAAAAAGTTACTGTGTAGATGACACTAATTACTGTTATTTTTAATTACTTAAAGTCAAGGTACAATATATATTCTATTCACTTTCTCTTAATTGCTGGCATTTTAACCTCCTTGACCCCAGGAATGTATACCTATATAGATGTATGTGTATATTTGTATGTACATATCTATATTCCAGTCTATAAAGTTTATAACTTTTGACTATCAGTCATTTGGTCTGTGGTTCTTATAATCTTATAACTTTGTATCAGTTCTTTATATAGCTTGTAAATGAGACTTTTTATATTAAAAAAAGCCCCAAAAACCTCATTCTAAAGCTTTTTTTCCCCATTACCTGCTTGCCTTCCACTTCAGTGGGCCTTCCCTTTATACACAAATTTCATTTGTCTTTCCTGTGCCTTTGTGTACATTGTGTACCCCAAGTTAGAAATGTGCCACCTTTTCATAGTAGGCAAAACTCCCCAGTGTTGTCAGAAACAAAATGAAATGTAATTAGGGAGTTAGTCATATTAATATTGCTTTAGATGCATGTTTACATATGGGTAAATGTGTATGTGTATATGTGTGTGTCTGAGTATATGTGGGTATATATGCATGTAAGTATATGTATGTGTGTATATAGATATATGTATATGTGTAGGTATGTGTGAATATATATATATACATATATATATGTATGTATGTATATGTACATATATCTGTGCTTTACTGTAGACTGCTTGGGGAAAGTGGGAAAAAATGAAAGGGGAAAAAAGAATAAAGTAAAAATTGCACAGCAGAGAACAAAATATGGATACTTAAGAATATATTTTCTTCTATGATTATATGTTGTTTATTGAAATGGAAACAAATTATTATATATTTTGAATTCTCCCTGATGTTTGGCTAGGCACATGACAATGTTTTTTTTTTTTTTTTTAATTTTCCTTTTTTATCTTTTTCTATTCTGTTTTTTCTTATTTTGTATTTAATTTTGAAAATAATGTAAAAAAAGAATAAAAAATGGTGAATTGGGGAATATTTAACAAAACAAATACATAATATAATTTTGACAAGTTTGACACAACTGATTAGCCCAACCCCTCTTATTTTAAGATAAAGAAACTGAGGATAGAGCTGTGAATAGTTTAAGACATGAATAGTGTTTAAGAAGAGATTTTAGAAACTTAAATATTGTACAAATTGTAATAACTTAAATTATATCTATGGCCAAAGTATAAAAAAAGCAAAACAAACAAAAAAAAACCCCAAAACAATATAATGATGATTATGATGATAGCTACCATTTATATGGTCCTTTAAGGCTTGCAAAGCTTTTTACAAATGTTCTTGCATTTTATCTTTTCTATCCTGGGAGATGGGTTCCATTATGCTCATTTTGCAGATTGAGAAACTGAGGCAGACAGAAATAGTGACTTGCTCAGGGTTGCACAGGTAGTGATTATCTGAGGTCAAATTTGACTTTAGTTCATCTTGACTTCAGATCCAGTAATCTCTCCACTGTATTACCTTACTGCCCAACAGGAATTACCACTGGGCTTTCCAAGTCTTTTAACTTTAATATCAAGTGAGTTAACTTGTATTCTAAAGAGGGTTTGCCTCAGTTCCATTCCTTACTTTAGGCAAGGTCTGTATTCACCACTGGGTCCTTAGAAACTCATAAAAGAGCCAAGACTTTACACTGTTGGTTGAAGAAGCCCTTGATATGTAGGGTCCCTGGTCATTTCATTGACCTATATAGCAGATGTCTTCCCCTGCAGTGGGTTAGGAATTCTTTGATATTTTTGTGCAGGGCCCAATTGTTCCTCTTTGCTTTTTAGATCAGAGTTCATTGATAGTTTCCATGAGTAAATGCAGTGTAGACAAGGAACGTGGTGCATCTAGAGAACAAGAAATGAAGTAAGGAAGGTTAAGTCAAGGGAAGGTCCTTTTGGAGTCTGATAGCCCCTTGGTATGGAGTAGCTTTGGTGTTTTAGAGTCTCTACAGTGTGTGAAAGGGGAATGAAGCAGTCCACAAATGGGCATTCTGCCATTGATTGCTTAACCTCAGAATAGGCAGATGGCACTAGATCCTGAATACCACGTCCTTTAGCTGCCCACTTCTTTATAGTAGTTTGGATTCGAGGCAGCAATGTTGCCATTACCATTCTGGTAATATCCTGGTCAGGAAAAAAGTTTTTTGTTTCTTCTTCCAGTTTCCTAATAATAGGATACCACATAGAGTGCCAGGTGTAAAATACTCATCTTCCTAAGTTCAAATCCAGCTTCAGACATAATAGTTTATCATTTACTTATCATTTACTAGCTGTGTGACCCTGGGCAAGTCACCTAACCCTGTTTGCCTCAGTTTCCCCCTCTGTAAAATGAGCTGGAAAGCAAAGTATCTTTGCCAAGAAAATTCCAAATGGTGTTATGGAGAATCAGACATAACTGAAATGACAGGCATTTAGGGTTGAATGACTTTCCTCAGGGACACACAGCTAATAAGTGTCTGAGATTCAATTTGAATCCAGGTTTTCTACTGTCCTACCTAGCTGCCCCATCTTCCTAATACCTGTTTTTTTCCCTAATTAGAAACGTGAACCCATTTCTTCCTGATTCCAAGTTCAGTGCCCTATGTACTACACCATAACTCTTATTAGTTGAATGAGCCGCAAATCCTTTTCTGTAAAACAAGGATCATAATACCCTGATACCTGTCCCTTCGCAAGATGGATATGAGGCTCATTTGAGATGATAAAGCATTTCACAAGCCTTAAAGTGTTATGGCTATTATGATATTTAATTTCATCTTATAGATCACAAATGTTTGAAATTGATAAATTAACAGGGGGGATAACCTTTACACACACACATTCTCTCTCTTTCTCTCTGTCTGTCTCTGTCTCCCTGTCTCTGTCTTTGTCTCTCTTTCCTTCCCCATTCCTGGAATCAGCTTTCTCCTTATTTCTGCCTCACTGAGACCCGAATGTTAGGTTTAATATTTATCTCTATTACATTTTATCTTAGAGTTAGCTAATGTTCTAATTCATTGTCAGGATCTTTTTTTAAAAAATTTTTAATTCTCATGGTCATCAAATGTGGTAGCTCATGCTCTGCATTTAATAAGTTTATTTTTCTACTCGTTTCGAAATAGTCTCTCTAACTACTCTCTTTATGGACAATGTGCAGATAAAATGTCCAAACCAGTTTGGACATGGCATTAGAAACTGCTCTCATCAAGAAAAAGGAGGTAGAAAAATCTCCCTTTCTAAGGAAGCTGTTTTCAACTTTATTATGCAAATAAGGTTTTGAGAATAGATTTGACTATGAGGCATCTGGGTAGAGCTCTGGAGTTGGAGGGAGGAAGACACTACAATCAAAATCATTTCCACGTACTAGCTTTATGATCTTGGTCGAGCTACTTAACCTCTTACAACCTCAGTTTTCTTATCTGTCAAATGGGATGATAGACCTACCTTCCAAATTTTTTTTTTTTTTTTTTTTTTTTTTTTTTTGGTGAAAATCAAATGAAATAACTTGGCAAAACCTTAAACTAGCATATAAGTGCTAGCTGCTATTATTATCAGTAAGAATGATATCTTGAGGGAAAATTGAATGATATAAAACTTTCCAGATAAGTGAAATTGATGGGCATTATACTGAAGGTTTGGGTGACCTAGACTGGGATGATGATTATAGCTGAAATATTGTACGTAATTATATATGCCATAGATTCATAGATCTTCAGTGGAACAGGTTAGGTTCACAAGACAATAGTCAATGACTAGAGTATTATAGTGTTTGATAAACCCAAAGCCCCCAGTTTCTGGGATAAAACTCACTATTTGACAAAAATTGCTGGGAAAATTGGAAATTAATATAGTAGAAACTAGGCGCTGACCCACCCCTAATACCCTATACCAAGAAAGGATTGAAATGGATTCATAATTTAGACATAAACAGTGATATTATAAGCAAATTAGAAGAATAAAGGATAGTCTACCTCTCAAATTTGTGAAGAAGGAAGGAATTTGTGACTAAAGAAGAACAAGAATACATTTTGGAATGCAAAATGGATAATTTTGATTTTATTAAGTTAAAAAGTTTTTGTACAAATAAAACTAATGCAGACAAGATTAGAAAGGAAGCAGTAAACTGAGAAAAAATTTTCCATCCAAGAGTTCTGATAAAAGCCTTATTTCTAAAATATATATAGATTGATTCATAGATGTGGAACTGTAAGAGAACAGAAGCGATTTCAGAGGCCATCTGGGAAGGAAAGAAGGATATAAGTATTATGCCAGACACTGCACTAAATGTTTTATAAACATTTCATTTGATCAGCAATGCTGGGAAGTAGAGGATATTTTTATTCCCATTTTACAACTGAGGTAACTGAAGCAGATAAAGTGGTTGAGACTTGTTCAGGTTCACACAGCTAGCAGATATCTGAAACTGGATTTCTTTTTTTTTGCTTTTTGCCAAGGCAATTGAGGTTAAGTGACTTGCCCAGGGTCACACAGCTAGGGAATGTTAAGTGTCTGAGACCAGATTTGAACTCAGGTCCTCCTGACTTCAGGGCTGGTGCTCTATCCACTGTACTACCTAGCTGCCCCTGAGACTGGATTTTAACTCTGGTCTTCCTGACTGAAGATTCAATGCTATATGCACTTCAACACTTTACTACAACCTCTTCATTTTACAGCTGAATGAAAGCCAGTGATGTTTTTATGTTTATTGTCAATATCATTGATAAATAAATAATATATATTTAGTAATTCTAGTATTTATTTAAATATAGATATGCTATTATTATTGGGAAAGAGGAAGTATCTCTAGGTTATTAATCTATTAACATTTAATGAACTGGATTGGAAACTTGAGCTAAATAATTACCTATTAACTTGTTAGTTCAGAATTATCAAAACATATCCCTAGATTACTACAGGACTCAGGAGAAAAATTAAATGTATTGAAACCAGTCAAGTGGCAAGCTGGATGATTTATAACATGAAGTGGCATACCAGACCCCATATTACATTGCTACATGTAAATGCGTTTGTAGAGAGATCATACTCCTTCCTTTTAATTATGTTAGACACTCATCCAAGTCATCAATAAAAATATAAAACAGAATAGGATCCCAGAACAGAACTCCATGGCACTCTATTAAAAATATATACCTAGATTAGGGCAGATCCATTCATTAATAGCCATATTTGGGTTCTCATTATTCAATAGGTACTGGTACTTTTTAGTCCATATCATTTTTATTTTGTATATAAGAAAAATGAAAAATTTTATCAAATGATTTGTTAAAGATAAGCTGTGTGTGGATTTCCCCTGATCTTGTAAACCTGTCAAAAAAAAAAAGTAAAGAAATGAGGGTATCATAAACCATTCTTTTAATATAGGTTTTAGCAGTTCAGGGCAGTAGGCTATGAGATGTGAGAAAACCATGAATGATTATGAAATGAATCTTATCAGTATATAATTGCTTCTAAATACTCAGCAGGAATGCTGATGAGTTAAGATAACATCTTAAGATGGTGTATATATAAACAATTCGCTACTCTTCTGTATGTGCCCTCTTTTTGTTCAGCTTACTAACTTTATCAAGTTTCTTGTCATTCCTGACCTGGTTTATTACAGTAGGATCTTGTGATTTTTTTCTCTGTACCAGTCTATCTTACACGTCCTGCTGAAAAATGTTATCTTCTTAATACATGGATCTGATAATCTTATATCACTGTTCAAAAACTGTCTATGGATTTCTAGTTGGCTTTTAAAAAGTGGATAAAGTTTAAATTCTTTAAGTTAGCATTCAGACTTTGTTAGAATCTTGTGCTAACCTCTTTCCAATCTCATTTCTCAAGAGACTAATTTCAAATATTTCCTCAGATATTCACTACCTGACAGATGTTAAATAAATTACTTACTCTCTTTGCCTATATAACTCTGCCAACCTCATGGGATTGTTGAGACATGATCAAATATGCATAGTGCTTTGCAGACCTTAAGATGTTATAGAAATATTAGCCATTATTATTATTATTATTATTATTATTATTATTTTTACCAACACTTCAGTCAAAAGTACTGAACATGTCCTAGATTTTCCCAACTCCATGCTTTTATTAATTCCTTTGTCTCTGACTATGGAAAGACATCTTTTAAGAAACAGCTCAGATCTCTAACAAAGCCTTACCTGATCAATGCCATTTCACGTTGTCCTTCCTTTTTTGTTAACTCAGATGCAAACTCAAATACAATTCAACTCAGCAACTGTTTATTGTCTGTGGTAGACCAGATGGCTGTCTGAATGAAGCAAACTGACCAGCTCCAATTTATATCTATTATTTACAATTGTAAGTGCACATTGGAGATATTGGCAACCTCCAACCACCAGCAGCCAGTGCATGAGGGATATAATTTGGGCAAGATTCAGAATAGGACTTCAAGGTCCAAGCACTCTGTACTGAGAAGCTAGAATGGGCCCTGAAGACCAATCACTACAAAACTCAGAGTAGATATGGGTGTGAGTGTGAGGTTAAACTAAAAGTAAAGAAGAAAAGAATGAATCCAACAAAGATGTGAAGAAGTTCATTCCAGGACTGAGAAATGATGTCCAAAAATGCAAGGAGGTAAAAGAGGACTGAATGAGATGAAGGAACATCTGATGGTCTGAATTAGATAGAAATTCTTAGAATTTCTTTGAAAGAACACAGAATTTGGAATCAAATGGTCTGGGTTTGAATTCTGTTTCTGCTACTTAAAATCTGTCATTTTTTGCAAATCACATCCTTTTTTGGACCTCAATTTACTCATTTTATGGAAAGTTACTGAAGTTACTTATATTTATTTTTCATTCTAATTTGAAGTATAGAATTTCTGCCCTTAGCTTATCTTTCATTAGATTGTTAATGTCTTGAGAACAAGGACCTTGTCTTTGTGCCTAACTTGATGTTGTTGTTTTACTCCTGGTAGCTAGGTGTTTAATGGGTATTGTTAAATAAATGAATGAAAAAAGTATTTTTTTTGGTGGGTGTGGGGGAGAAATTATATGCAGAGCACTTTGCAAACCATGAAGGTGATACAAATAGAATAGAAAAATAGAATACAAGTAAAAACAGAAAAGAAAGGTAGTAGTTTAGTTAAGAAGCTTTTGTCCTAATAATGGGAGTATATTGGAATAGATATGGATAGAACATCCAACCTTGAGTCAGGAAGACTCATCTTGACTTCAAATCTGACCTCAGATACTTACAAGTTGTGTGACTCTGAGCAAGTCACTTAACTCAGTTTGCCTCAGTTTCCTCATCTGTAAAATGTGCTGGAGAAGGAAATGGCAAACCACTTCAGTGTTTTTCCAAGAAAACCCCAAATGGAGTCACAGAGTCAGAAACACCTTAGCCAATTGAATAATAACACACATAAGAAGTTTCAGCTGTAAATCAAATGGGAAATCCCAATGGTTCCAGATTACATTAGAATGATGAAAATTTATTATTGATCTTTATTGCTTTCAAATGTCCAGTGTCTTTACTATAAAAGAAGAAACAACTAAATTTCTGAAGAATTTTTTCAAGGTCTTGTTAAACTTTTAAGTTAGGTATTTTGAGGAAAGGTTTTAGTATTAGAGGATTTGAGAACTTTAAGAAACTTAAAGTCATCTAGTCTGGTGGTGTCAAACTCAAGTAGAAATGGGGACCACAAAACCGTATATAAGGCTCCCTATGTACCTCATAGTTGCTCTTTGTTGTTTAGTCATTTCAGTTATATCTGACTCTGTGATCCCATTTGGGGTTTTCGTGGCAAAGATAGTATGTGGTTTGCCATCTCTGGGACTCCTGAAAGCAGTATATTTGACATTGTGGATCTAGTCTGTACCCTTCATTTTATAGATGAGGAAACAGACCCCCAGAGATGTTAAAGATTTGGATCTTTAAAAGATTAAAGATTTGGTTTCTGACCCCAAATCCAGTGCTTGACTTTGATCATGTTTTACCTCAATGGGTTGTGATGAGCAGAGTGTTTTGTTAATTGTAATATACTATACAAATTTGAGGTGCATTTTTCCCTCCTCTTGGATGACCCAGTATGGTTTAGATCCACCCTCAAAACTAATTTTGGAATTCTGGTTTGCTCAGAGTAGGTGGCTCACTCAGTCAATAAGTGTTTATTGAGCATCTATTCTGTGTCAGGCACTGTGTTAAGTGCCATTACCCTTGAATTGTAGGTGATATAGACATAAAAAATATTAATAAAAATGTGTACTTAAATCTTAAAAACAACAATAATGGTTCAAGAATTCCATGCTAGAAAAATATTCTTCTGACAGGGAAACTCCTGGATCTTCATGAATTACATAATCCAATTCACTCATCTTTTACAGCAATGGGTGATACCTGAAATCCTTCCAGAAATGGCATAGCTGTTGTTTTTCTTTTTTTTTCTAGATTCAGCTTTGCTAGAATACAATGGGAAGTTTCAGAGGCCATGCCCTTCCTGGGACCTTTTTCCTTTTCTTCGGCTTTTGGTGGAGTGTGAAGTACATAATGAAATATGTCTGCAAAAAATACAAAAGGACCTGTTTCCTTGGATCCAGAGCAGGATTTCAACGTTTGGAAATTATTGAGGGCCTGATCAAAGTCTCCATGTCTTTAATTGGTAAATTGGTTATTTCTAAGATTCCCATTTATTTTCCATTTAGGTGTCCAGATTCTGGATTGGATTCATGAGAATGTGAATATGTTATTATTATAATTATTTTTGTATTTTTGTAAAAGGATTAGCATTTTCTTTTAATTCCTCATTCTTAGCACTGTTGAAACAAGCTTTGAATGGCAGATTATAGTTCTTAATTGTTGCAATTGAACATGAAAGTTCAGATTATCCCTTCAGCTGTGAGATCTTCCATTCTGTCCCCTCTTCCCATTTCCCCCTCCCACCCTGTTCCCTCCAGTCCCATAATTGACACATTTACAAACTAGACAAATCAACTTATAAGTTAAGGAACAAGGGCTCATTTGCATTGGAGGTTGGATTGTCCTTATGTTAGAGCTCCCTACACTGGTAAAATTGTAGTTAAGTGTAGGGACAGACAGGATAGTTTCATCTATTTTCTGTTGTTTCTTATTTAATTCTAATGAGTTTAGTGGGTGACATTTCTTTTTTTCTTTTTTTCTTTTTATTTTTTTTTAATTTTTATTTTATTTGCATAACATATGTGTGGGTAATTCTTCAACAATAGCCCTTACATAGCTTTCCGTTACAAATTTTTCCCCCCAACTCCCCACCCCTCCCCTAGATGGCAGGATATCCACTACATGTTAATTATGTTAAAATATTGGCAAATCGAATATATGTATACATATTTCCAAACTTATCATTGTTGTGCAAGAAAAATCTTATCTACACAAACGATATATCAGATAAAGGAAACACAATGTAAGCAAACATCAATCAAGGAGTATGAGAATGTTATGTTGTGGTCCACATTTCGCATCCCTCTCTCTGGGTGTATATGGCTTTCTTCAGTGAACAATTGGAGGTGGTTTGAAACATTTCATTGTTGAAGAGAGCCATGTCCATCAGAATTGATCGTCATATAGTACTGTTGTTGCTGTGTATAATGATCTCCTGGTTCTGCTCATTTCACTCAGCATCAGTTCATGTAAGTCTCTCCAGGCCTCTCTGAAATCATCTTGCTGGTCATTTCTTACAGAACAATAATATTCCATAACATTCATATACCATAATTTATTCAGCCATTCTCCAATTGAAGGGCATCTATTCAATTTCCAGTTTCTAGCCACTACAAAAAGGGCTGCCACAAACATTCTTGCACATGTGGGGCCCTTTCCTTCCTTTATGATTTCTTTGGGATATAAGCCCAATAGAAATGCTGCTGGGTCAAAGGGTATGCACAGTTTGATAACTTTTTGAGCATAGCTCCAAATTGTTCTCCAGAATGGCTGTATCCGTTCACAGCTCCACCAACAATGCATCAGTGTCCCAGCCCTCCCACAACCCCTCCAACATTCATCATTAACTTTTCCTGTCATTTTAGCCAATCTGACAGGTGTGAAGTGGTACCTCAGGGTTGTCTTGATTTGCATTTCTCTGATCAACAGTGATTTGGAGCACCTTTTCATATGACTATAGTTTTAATTTCATCCTCTGAAAATTGTCTGTTCATATCCTTTGACCATTTATTGATTGGAGAATGGCTTGAATTTTTATAAATATGAGACAATTCTCTATATATTTTAGAGATGAGACCTTTATCAGAACCCTTAAATGTAAAGATGATTTCCCAATTTATTGCTTCCCTCCTAATCTTGTCTGCATTGATTTTGTTTGTACAAAAACTTTTTAATTTAATATAGTCAAAGTTATCTATCTGGTTTTCAATTAAAAGTTCCAGTTCTTCTTTGGACATAAATTTATTCCATCTCCACAGGTCTGAGAGGTAAACTATATTATGTTCCTCTAACTTGTTTACAAAATCACTCTTTATATCCAGATCATGAACCCATTTAGATCTTATCTTGGTATGTGGTGTTAGATGTGGGTCAAGCCCTAATTTCTTCCACACTAGTTTCCAGTTTTCCCAGCAGTTTTTGTCAAATAGTGAATACTTATCCCAAAAGCTGGGGTCTTTGGGTTTATCAAAAACCAAATTGCTATAGTTATTGCCTAGTTTGTCTTGTGATTCTATCCTATTCCACTGATCGACTACTCTATTTCTTAGCCAGTACCAAATGGTTTTGATGACCGCTGCTTTATAATATAGTTTTAGATCTGGTACAGCAAGTAGTGGGTGACATTTCTAACACAAATTCTCTGATACTCTTTTTTTTTGGGACCTCACATTACTTTTCCATCAACTCATTGTGCTCTGACTCAAGTACCATCTGCTGTATCATAGAAATATTGTGAGAGAGGCAGAACAAATTTTTTACTATACTCAGCTTGAAGATGAAGAAGTTAAAGCTCAGAGAAATATCCTGCTCAATATTGTAATATTAGCTCTTTTTAATCCCATAAAAAAGCAAAAAAAAGCAAAGCAAACCCCAAAACAAATTGTTAAAATGATCTATAAAATTAGGAGCTTATTTTTTGAAAATGAGCCAATAACATAGATTAGATCATAGTTAATTTGATTTTTTAAAGAAAAAAAAACAAAATTGTTGATATCATAAAGGAAAAGGGTAAATTCATGAATGAAAAGAAAGTAAAGAAAATCATTAGAAATCGTTTTGCTCAATTATTTGTTACAAAATTAATAAATGAAATGAATCACTTTCTATAAATATAAAGTACATACTACAAGAGAAAGAAATTTTATTAACCAAATCTCAAAAAAAAAAAAGAAAGAAAAAAGGGGGGAAAGCCCTAAAAAAACTTGGAAAGGGAAAAACTCTAGGACTGGAAGCATTTGCAGGTAATTCTATCAAATATTCATCAATCATAATTCTAATGCTCCCCCCCAATGTTAAACCCCCGTACCCCCCCCCCCGCCGGGGGGGGGGATTTTGTCAAACTTATTCTTTAAAACAAGTATGGTCTTGATACCTAAACCTATGAGAGAGAAATCAGAGAAAGAAAATATAGGTCACTATCTCTAATGAATATCAAAGTAAAAAATTCAATACAATATTAACAAAGAGGCTGTAACAACATATTAAAAATATTATATACTATGACCCAGTTGGATTTATTCCAGGAATGCAATGTGGTTTAGAAAAACTATAAACATGAAAATGAAAGATAGAATGGCTTAGTGGATAGAGAGCTGGCCTTGAAGTTAGAAAAATCTGGATAAGTTATGTGCTTTCTTTACTGCTTTGGGTAATTCTCTAAGATTATAAATTGCAGGAAATGTGTTTACTTGTATTAGTAGAAGCAATTTCCTCACCTACAATGAAATCAGCAGAACTACTTCATATCCAAGTCCCTGAAAATATCATAGACCATATTAACAATAAAAACAAATTACATGATTATATCAATAGAATCAAAAAAAGGCTTTTGATATAATATAATATCCACTTATGCTTTAAAAAGCATTGAAATAAAATAACTATTTTAAAACTTTAAATTATGTGCCTAAAACAAGAAACTAGCATTAAAACACATATTATAAAAATGAAATTATGGATTTTTTTTCAACAAACAAAAATCTTTTTTTTTTCCTATCTTCCATCTTTGCCTCCATTGGAAAAAAAAAGGAAAACAAAATTCTTGTAGCAGATATGCATAGTCAAGCAACATAAATTCCCATATCAACCATATCCAAAAGATATATTTCTTATTCTACACCCCACTCCTTCACTTCTTGGTCAGGAGGTCCTTAGCTGCTTGTTTAGTCATTGTATCGATCAGAGTTCATAAGTCTTTCAAAGTTATTTAACTTAAAATTATATATATATATATATATATATATACTGTTCTCCTGGCTCTTCTCACCTTACTCTATCAGTTCATACAAATTTTCACAATTTTCTACTAGAAACTTTTTCTGTAAAATCAGAGTAAAGCCATGATGTCTATTGTTAACATTATTATTTGATATAGTTCTAGAAATGCTAGTTATATGAATAAGACAAGACAAAGAAATTGAGATAATAAAAACAGATCAGAGGAAACAAAATAATTACTTTTTATAGATGACTTGATTCTGTACTTAGAAAGTCATAGAAATTCAACTAAAATTAATTGAAACAATACCTTTAGATAAGTATAGGATATAAAATAAACTATCAGCTTTTTCGTATATTACCAACTTAACTTAAAAAAATTTTTAAAAATCTGTATAATATAGTATAAAATATCTTTGAATACACTTACAAAGATTCTCATAGGAATCATATGAATTCCAATTATAAAATTCTTTTTAAGAAATAAAGATCTAAATTATGAGAGAGAGCTTAATTTTCCTCCATAATTGAGGGTATATTAATATAATACAAATGACAATATTATCTAAATTAATTTACAGATTCATTGCCACATCAAACTACCAAAGGGTTATTTTTATAGTAGTAGAAAATATGCTAAAATTCATTTGGAGAAACAATAGATCAATAATCTTCAGGGGAATAATGAAAAATTTGAGAAGAAAGGAGATCTACCAGTATGAGATTTCAAGCTATGAGCTGACTATTTGATGACTGACTTTGTAATCATCAAAATTATTTGGAACTGCTTAGAAAATAGAGCTTTTAATCAATGGAATAGATTAGGTATACATATACTGAAGCAAACAAAATCTATTGGTCCAGAATTCAATAAACCCAAAGATACAAGCACACATACCCTTTGATCAAAGCTGTTGGAAAGTAGCCCAGAAATGATCTAGCAGAAATTAGTTTTAAACCAACATTTCACATAAAATACTAAGATAAGATACAAATAGATATATAATCTAGATGCAAAGATCACATCACAAACAAACTAGAAGAACAAGGAGAAAATCCCCCCACTATCTTTTATATCAGTAAGGGAAGAGTTCATGAACAAATGAGATTTACAGAACATAGGATGGAAAAAGAAGAAAAAAAAAGTGCTTGATAAATGAAAAAAAATTAACAAAAAGGGACATTTTCATATCTGGCCAAAGTATAGTCTAGTTTTGTGTGACTATACTTACTTCTTGGGAAGAAGGACTTTTTGTGGGAGAGAGTTGGGATGCAATAAGGGTCAGTGACAGTCATGCTAAAAAAGAAAGGAAGAAAAAAACATCCTGTGGATGAATGATTAAAAAAAAAAACCCAAGAGAAAAGCTGAAGAAAGTTCAGATGGGGATACTGGACAGTGTTTGAACTATGTTAAATTTGAAATCTACACTAAATGCCAAAATGTACATAGTAGAAATCAATAACTTCTTTTTCTGCTTTTCTCTATATGGAGAAATATTCAAATTTGTTGCTATCAGTCAAATTCATAATCATAAACAAGGATTTTTTCCCAAAAATATAAAAGTACTCTTGAGTTCTATATGCTCATCAGACTCAATAGTATCCAAGAGGAAAATATCTTTTACTTGCATTTATATAATTGATTGAGTTATTCCTATTCTTTTATAGCTGTTTTAGCTGAAGAAAACAAAACTTTCTGACCCATATATTTATAATGTGATTTCACCTTTTCCTTGGTAGAAGTTAGCTTAAAGCAAGGGGCCCAGGAAGACAAAGTCAACTTCTACAGGGATAATCTGGCAGAACCAAATTTATTCAGAGATGGCCAACACTATATTTTAATGATTAATCTCTCAGGTTCCTTTCATATCTAAATCTATGCTTCTATAATGACTGACATTTATATGTCCAAAGTCCTAATGCATATAGGAATGGAGGAATTCCTTCTACCAATTCAGAACCAACTATCTTTAACTTAATGAGTACATGAGTTTGAATCCCAGCTCTTCCATTTACTATTATTATTTTTGTATTCCACTGCCTTGAGACTTAGAAAATAGAGTTTTTAATCAGTGGAATATATTAGGTATACATGTGAAAGGGATCCTAGTACTCATCCTGTCCAGTGACATCAAACTCAAATAAAAATGAAGCACATTTTCTAAGGGTTCCTGTAGGTCACATATTGACTTAGAAAACCACATGGTAACATTATCTATGAGTATATACACACATATGCAATCACACATTAAAGCTGGAAGAGCTCTCTAACTTCTTAATTTTATAGATGAGGAAATACTTTGTCCTCAAGGAGTGTTATAGTTGATTTCTCAGTGCAGTTCTATGAGATAGGATGTAATTATTTTTATTTATTTTGTTAAATATTTCCCAGTTACATTTTATTCTAATTTGATAGCATTCTGGGCAGGTTATGACTTCAATGGGAATGTCTGCTTATTTGGCACCTCTAGTTTAGCATTGTAAAGATAAGGAAACTGTGAGAGACTAAATGCCTTATCCAAAGTCAGCAAGGTATATTCTCTTTCAACTTGGAGCATTATTATTTACTGATTGGAAAAAGGAAACATGGAGTCATTCTCATAACTTTGTAATCAAGAAAGCCTGGATCCATGCTCTTGATTTTTAGAAATCAATTTAAAAACCTTTCCCATCATCTTTTTTGTGTGGCAATAAGATGCCTAGAAGGGGAAATACCATCCTAAAGGGCAGATAAAGACAAGGTATGGGACTTATGAATTGGTATCTCCTTATTATAGTCAAGGTTAAAGAAAGGACCTTTAATTTTTGTTTGTATGTATATTTGTATGTATGTAGGCATGACAGCAGAACAGTTTGTTCCTGATGGACCTCACCTGAGCTTATATAATTATGAAGAGAAACATTGGGATCATCTCATGGGTTGGCAGCATTCGACTATGTATTTCTTCTTTGGACTCTCTGGTTTGGTCGACATCTTGTGCTTTACCACCCATGCACTGCCAGTTTCCTTAAGCAAGATGATGCTCTCAAATGCCTTCTTTGTGGAAGGTAAGCCTGAGAGGGTATTTTCTTCATCCACCACTCATTATTAAGAATTATATATGTGTGTGTGTGTGTGTGTGTGTATATATTTATATATATATGTACATGTATATGTATATATATAGACACATATATATGTGAGTATATACACACATATGCAAACACACTCCTTTGTCCTCAAGGAGAGTTATAGTTGATTTCTCAGTGCAGTTCTATGAGACAGGATGGCATTATTCAGTCCTACCTTTAAAGCTGGAAAGGGACCATATTTTGGTCTAATTCTCTCTTTTTATTTATGGGAAAACTGGTCCAGAGGTTAACTTACTTGTCCAAGGACACATAGGGAGGAAGTAATCAAACCAGGATTTGAACTCATTTGTCCTGACTCCACATTTAACCTTCTTTTAATTGCTATTGCTTCTTAATAATAGCTTTTGATTTTCAAAATATATGCAAAGATAGTTTTCAACATTCACCCCTGAAAAACCTTGTGTTCCAAATTTTTTCCCCTTCCTTCCCTCCCCCTTTAGACCACAAATAATCCAATATATGTTAAACATATGCAATTCTTCTATACATATTTCCATATTAATTGCTATTGCTTTTTTCATTTTGATATTTTTTTGAAGTGCTAATGTTACCTTTTTTGTATCAGTTATTTTCTGATATCCACCAGCATTCATCTATTAAACAATGACTTTGTGTTGTAGAAAAAAGATTAAAAATCAAACTTTTAGTCCTGGAAGAGCTTCTGTTGTATCAGGGTGAAAAAATATGTAAACATATAAGTGAACAGGAAATATTTACACACTGAACACATTTCAGGTAAGGAGGAGGAGGAAGAATGTAAATGAAGGAAAATTAGGAAATGCTTCATATAGTAGGCAGCCCTTGAGCTAACTCCTTTGCCTGGGAATTAAGTGATTCTGAAAAGTCCAGGTAAGGAGGGAGGTAAATTCAAGCTTGAAGGGAGGGTGGAGAGCAGGCAGTCTGAACCAAGAATGCTGTGTATGCAATAGAAGTCCAGTGTCAATCCTTCTTTGTAACTATGACAGTTAAGTTGAACCAGTTAACCCAGTAAGCCCATGTGATGCCATGGGAACCATTCTGTACTTTCTACAAAGGAAAAAAAGTGTTTTTTTTTTTTTAAGTTACATGTTATCCTAAACCAGCATTGGAACATTGCAGTTCATCAGCATTTGGTTGCCTTTCTCAGTAATGTTTTCATTTACATTATTGCCATTGTTACATTATTGTTAAATTACATTATTGCATTATTCCTTTAGACTGCTCTACTTGGTATTCAAAGCCCTTCATAACCCAGCCTTTCTGTCTTTCCAGTCTTCTTAACACTTTCCTCCTTATCATGGTCTCTGATCCAGTGAACAGATCTGATCTCTTGGTTGTTCCCCATTGCCTTAAATGCTCTGCTTCCTCTTCTCTGCCTACTGGCTTTCCTGGCTGCTTTTAAGTTTCAACTAAAATCCCACCTTCTCCAGGAAACCTTCCTCTTAATTCTAGTTCCTTCACTCTGTTTCATTATTTTCTATTTATCCTGGATGATCAATTGGTAGTACCAGTGGCTAGAGTAATGAGCCTGGAATTAGCAAGACTCATCTTTGTGAGTTCAAAACCTCCCCCCCCCCCCGCCCCGGTATTTGCTCCCTGTGTGATTCTGGGCAAGTCATTTAACCTTGTTTACCTCAGTTTCTCTTCTATAAAATAAGCTGGAGAAGGAAATGGTAAACTACTTTAGTATTTTTGCCAAGAAAATTCCAAATGGGGTCACAAAGAGTTGAACACAACTGATATGATTGAACACATTTATCCTGGATTTAGCTTGCTTTGCATATATTTGTTTACATGTTGTTTCCCCAGCACATTATAGGTTCTTGGAGGGCTGGTGTAATCCTCTGGGATAAACTGAGGCAGTACTACAGATTGGAGATTATTAATATTTTATTGATAGTAATGGAGAGTTTAGAATCCATAGCTATGAATGGGACTGAATGGGACTCTTTGTCTCAAAGCACACAGTCCCAGAGAGATAGACTGGCAGCCATTAGCCAGCCATCTGGATCTCAAAGTAGATCTAGCAGTTAGTAGTTTGGTCCCAGGATTCTTATAGGTCCCGGAACTCAGGGGAACAAAGAGGAACAGTCAGAAGGAGGGGTAGAGTACTGGGGGGATTGGAGCTCCAAGAAAGGACTATCAATTCAGTTCTGACAGGTTGGAAGTATGAAGGATCATAAATTGTGATAAGTTTGGAAAGAAGCTAGGAGACATTAAGTCTGGGGCCATAATTATAAGGGGTCTGTTTAGGTATTTGAGATGATTCATCTGGAGGTTTTATGACTCTTTGGAATGCTAGCCCAATTATTCCTGATGGTCAGAAGGGGGGGTTTGCTATCGAGGCAGAACAATTAAGGGAAACTGAGACATGGAACTGTGGCACAACACAGGGACTATCTTTTTTCTATTTATTTTATTTATTTATTTTTTGCAAACCCAATGCCACTGTTTTCACTGAATTGTACTACCTTTCATGTTCATGCAAGCCTTCCCAGGTCCTCCTCAATTCAGTATTGTTTATGAGACAAGAATATTCCCTTGCATTCATGTCATCTTTTTTTTTTTTGCCATTTTTTGATTCACAGATACTCACATTATCTCCAAAATTGGATATCTCAAGAAGCAAAACAAAAACAAAAAACCCAAAAGCAAAACCAAAAAAAAAACCAAACACAAAAAACAAAACAAAAATAAAAACACTGAGAATATTTTTGTACATATAGCATCTTCTTCCTCCTCTTTTCCTTCCTCTTCTTCCTCCTCTTTAACCACTTCAATGAAAGTATTGAAGCATTTCAGCCTTCAGTAGAATTGTAAAAAATCAGTGGTGTTCCACATGCCTTTTTTCCATATTTTTGAGAAATATCTGGAATGAATGTGTCTGGAAGGTGGGGAAACTAGTCTCATTTATCTTGGAATCTCCCCCACTCACCAAGAGTAGTTCTCTGCATATACTGGTGACTTGTTTGCTAACTATAGCACTAAAGTTTTGCCCTGATATCACTATAATGTCCATTTTTGGAGATGAACACAAAGATGAAAAAGAGCTAATCAATAGTTACTACTCATAGCATCAAAACTACAAGAGACCTCTTACTGGTCTGGGTGCCAGTCTCTGTGTTAGCTACTGAGCCTTGGAGTTTTTCTTTGATCCTGGTTTTTGGAACTAGAATTTTCTTCCATTATTATATAACTGAAAAGGTAAAGAATGGTAAAGAATTTTCTTTTCTAGGTATGATTTTTTTTTTTTTTGTAAGTAGAGGGAGTCAGAATCAGCATCATGTGAAATTAAAGTGTGGTCAATGAACAATTTCTTGATGAGGCAAAATGGAAAAAAGTAAGAAAAAGAAAGCACCATTAGATTTTAAAAATCCAGTATGAATGAATGTGGCAGTGGACTAGAAATATAACACACCAAGGTTGGCTGGTGCATATGTGAAATTAAGCCTCAAAAATACTTAGGGATTACCCCTGGAAACTCCTAGTTCAGGTTCAGCACATTTCAGGGCTATTCTGTTTCTGCCATCTGAAAATATCCAAAACTGGTTAAATGTGTATAAATTTACATGAGGGGTGTGTGTGTGTGTGTGTGTCTGTAAGAGAGAGAAAGATAACAGACATACATAATAGTGGCAAGAATAATAATGATGGTAATAATAACTGGCATTTATATTGCACTTTGAGGTTTGCAAATCACTTTACACATGTGACATAATTCTCACAACAATCCTGAGGTCAGTTCTCTCTCTCTATTTTTCTTTCTCTGTCTCTGTCTCTGTCTCACATACAATCCCCTTGGTGGTAAAGCATTAACTCGATCTTTGACTTTGATTCAAATGATGAACATCTTTCTTTCATCTATCAGGTTTTATCTTTTACTTCCACACCCATGGCCGGGCAATGCTAGACATATACATCCATCAGCTGCTTTTCCTGTCAGTCATTGGGGCAGCAATCTGCATATTCATGGAATTCTTCTTTCGAAGCAACATAGTTCTAGAGCTCCTCCGATCAAGCTTTGTCTTGCTTCAAGGAAGCTGGTTTTGGCAGGTAAGCCAGTGCTTTTATTCACCAGAGGCAGTATTTCCATATGGAAAAGGATGTCCTTAATGCACAGAGAAACAAACCCCCTGGGGGAATCTTGCCAGGGATCGGTCAGGAAGAAACCCCTTCCAGGGGATTTATAGGGTTTTAGTTGGAAAGTAGTCCCTCAAAACATTTTTACATTCAAAGGTTCTGATAAAGGCCTCATTTCTAAAATATATAGAGAATTGACTCAAATTTATAAGAATTCAAGCCATTCTCCAAGTGATAAATGGTCAAAGGATATGAACAGACAATTTTCAGAAGAAGAAATTGAAACTATTTCTAGTCATATGAAAAGGTGCTCCAAATCACTATTGATCAGAGAAAGGCAAATAAAGACAACTCTGAGATACCACTACACATCTCTCAGATTGGCTAAAACGATAGGAAAAGATAATGATAAATGTTGGAGGGGATGTGGGAAAACTGGGACATTGATACATTGTTGGTGGAATTGCGAACAGATCCAACCATTCTGGAGAGCAATTTGGAACTATGCTCAAAAAGTTATCAAACTGTGCATACCCTTTGACCCAGCAGTGTTTCTACAGGACCTATATCCCAAAGAGATCTTAAAGGAGGGAAAGGGACCCACATGTGCAAAAATGTTTGTGCCAGCCCTTTTTGTAGAGGCTAGAAAGTGGAAACTGAATGGATGCCCATCAGTTGGAGAATGGGTGAATAAACTATGGTATATGAATGTCATGGAGTATTATTGTACTATAAGAAACGACCAGCAGGATGATTTCAGAGATGCCTGGAGACACTTACATGAACTGATGCAAAGTAAAATGAGCAGAACCAGGAGATCATTGTATATGGCAACATCAATATTATATGATGATCAATTCTGATGGACATGGTTCTCTTCAACAATGAGATGATTCAAACTAGTTCCAATTGTTTAGTGATGAAGAGAGCCATCTACACCCAGAGAGAAGACTGTGGAACTTTGTATGGACCACAACATAGCATTTTCACTCTTTTTATTGTTATATGCTTGCATTTTATTTTGCTTCTCTTTTTTTTACTGGTTTGATTTGATTTTTCTTGTGTGGAACTATAATTGTATAAATATGTTTGCATATATTGGATTTAACATATATTTCTACCATGTTTAACATGTGTTAGACTACTTGCCATCTAGGGGAGGGCGTGGGGGAAAATTGGAACCCAAGATTTTGCAAGGGCTAATGTTGAAGAATTGTCCATGCATGTGTTTTGAAAAATAAAAAGCTATAATAAAGAAAAAAAAGAAAGTAATCCCTATATGCCAAAAGGCTATAAAACTGTGCATGCCCTTTGAATCAGCAATGTCACTACTGGGTCTGTGTCCCAAAAAGATCATAAAAGAGGGAAAAGGATCCACATGTGCAAAAATATTTGTAGCAGATCTTTTTTTGGTGGCAAGGAATTGGTGAATGAATGGATATCCATTAATTGTGAAATGGTTGAATAAGTTAAGGTATTTGAATATAATGGAATATTACTTTTCTGTAAGAAATGATGAGCAGGCTGATTTCAGAAAAGCCTGGAAACACATGAATTGATGCTGAGTGAAGTGAGCAGAACCAGTAGAACATTGCACACTGTAACAGCAAGATTATATGATGAAAAACAGAAGAGAAAAGAAAAACAGAAAAGGAAAACAAAGTAAAGTAGAACATTGTTATGTGCCTAGCAAAACATCAGGAAGGATTCAAAATATATAACAATAAATTATCCATTCAAGAAAGGATATATAATGGTAGAAAAAATTATATTCATGAGTGTCCATCTCTTTGTAGGTTGTTATTTTGTTCTCTACTGTGAACTTTTTTTTTACTTTATTCTTTTTTCCCTTTCCTCCCCCCTCCCCCAAACAGGCTATAATTAAGTACAAATATATATATATATATATATATATACACACATATACAGATACATTTCATACTCATTCACAGACCTACACACATCTAAAACATATCTATTTATATACATATATATGTAGAGCAACATGCATACATATCTATGTATACACATGTACGTTTACCCATATGTAAACATGGGTCTAAAACAATATTAGTATGACTGACATACAATGTGGATTTCTCTTTTGATTGAATCTTTGTTTGACTTTAAGATCAATGATTACTAGCTATAGTTTTTTTTTCCTAATAAATTCTACTCCTGATCCCTGTTGTAGTATTTGCGTATGTCTTTTCTTTCCTATCCCTGCTAACTCTTCTGCTTTAATTCTGTTCCTTAACTTGCCTTGCTATTACTTAACCTTCTCCTACCCAGGGATCTCTCCCTTATCTTCTTCCTCCAACTTTTGATTTCCCCTTCATCCATCCCACCTCCCTTATTTCTTTATAGATTTTTTTGGGGGTGCTATACCTTTCCTGCTATATATGTAATGTTGCCTATTTAACCTATTACTGATGTGAATGGGTTTTCAGAACCATGAGCCCTCCTCCCCCCACTAATGTCTCTGTGTCTATTCTTCCTCTTCATCTCATTTGTATAACATGATTACTATTTTTAACTTTTTTACTAGGTAGTTTTGCTTTTTAGAATCAGATCACACTCACCCGTGCCCCAATCTTTCTTTTGAGCTACTCAGTTGTTCATGTCAATCTTAAACATTTACATGTCCATGTAAAAAAATACAATTTGTCTGTGTTAAGTTCCTTGAAATTGATATTGACTCTTATATATTAAATTTTCTATTGAGTTCAAGTTAGGTTGAAAGTCTTAAAATTTGTAAGTTTGATGAATGTCCTTTTTTCATTCAATATTATGGATAATTTTGTTGGATATGATATTTTTAGTTGCAGGCCTAGTTCTTTTGCTTACTGGTATATATGATTCCAGGATCTGTGTTCTTTTATTGTGGTTGCTGCTAAGTACTGTGCAATTCTAATTGTAGCTCCAGCATATTTGAATTTTTTTTTCCTAATTTCAAAATTTTCTCTTTGATTTGGAGTTTTTGAAATTTGAGGTGGTGATTGCTGGAATTTTTCTATTTCTACTGTACTGTCATGATCTATCACTCCAGTACATTTTCCTTGGATTATTTCTTGCATTACTGTGTCGAGGTATTGGGGTCTGAGATTTTGGGGACCCCGGTGAAAGAAGTTTGTCCTTGAATTGAGGATCAAAGGATGTGGTCTGTGATTCCCTTGAGAAACTTAAGGCTGAGATACTTGACTGATAATGGCTTAATAATAGCTATTAAGAGTGATCTTTTGTTTTTTAATGGTTTTATATAATTGCTAACCCATATCTCATCTTCCTCTGGCTTAATTATGTTAATTATGGCATTTGCCATCACCTTGCCTGAAACTGTTGACAAGGCACCCTCTTTGACTTCCTGTATTTTATACAGGGGACCCATTAAGTTCAATTCCTACCCTAATTTAATTTCAAGTTATGCCCCACGTTGGGCGCCACTTGCTAGGTGTGGTACCTAAGGGCAGCGAGTCTCACCTCTTTGTTAAGAGCTTTGGTGCACATTCCGGCCATGCTCAGCGTGTCTATTCAAAGGAGTGTTATGAGCCAGAGAAGGATGAAATAATGTGGTTCTTTATTGCGCCTCCATCATCTCCCCTTATAACCAGCATTGCTTATATCTTCCCTCCTCTCCTAGCCTCGCCTCCTAGGCCTTGCCCCTTGCTTAGTCCCTCCTCCTAGTCTTGCCTCTCCTTATCACCTGACCCCTCTTCCTTGCCTCCTTCCTTCCTTCCCCCACTCTGAGGTCACGCCCTTTGTCCATATGCCAGCACCCATCATCATCAATTAAGCTTGTATTGAAAGGAGGTATTCAATAAAGGGTGTGATTCTTCTCTCAATAAAAGGTCATTCTTAATAGCTATTATTAAGCCATTATAGGTCAAGTATCTCAGCCTTAAGTTTCTCAAGGGAATCACAGACCACATCCTTTGATCCTCAATTCAAGGACAAACTTCTTTCACCAGGGTCCCCAAAATCTCGGACCCCAACATCAAGGTTCTTTTTTTGTCACAACTTTCAGACAGTTCATTATTCTTATATTTTCTTTCCTTGATTTTTTCTCCATATCTGTTGTTTTTCTTAGAAAATGTTTCACATTCTATTTTTTTCATTCTTCATAATCTGTTTTTTTTTTTTTTTTTTTTTTTTTTTTTTTTTTATAAATATTTTTGTTATATATATATATATATATATATATATATATATACATATTAGTTTTTCCTTAATGACTTTCATTTTATTTTTATTTTTTTATTTTTTGTTTTTTTGCTTAAGCAATTGGGGTTAAATGACTTGCCCAGGGTCACACAGCTAGGAAATGTCTGAGACCAGATTTGAACTCAGGTCCTCCTGACTTCAGGGCTGGTGCTCTATCCACTGCGCCACCTAGCTGCTCCTTTCATTTGATTTTTAAATTCTTTTTTGAGTTCTATAAATTCTCTCTGGGCAGGGAGCCATTTCACCTTTCTTTTTGAAGTAGAAGAAGCTCTTTTTACTTCACTATCTTTCTCTGGATATGAACCTCAAACTTCCCTGTTCCTATAGTAAGTTTCTGTGGTTGAGTTCTTTCTTCTTTGCCAATTCATTTTTTAAAAATAAGAAGTATTAGAGTAAGCTTCTCTAATTGTGGAGTGGGAGGATAGTATCTCTAGCTTCATTTCAGCTCTCCCCTCTGCCTTGGGAACCCCAAACTAAGAGCTTCCTCCTCCTGCAAATATTTCATTGTCCCTCTGCTTCTGCATTCACCAGATTTGCTGGTGCCTTCTTGTTCAGGGCCACATATCAGTATTACAGCTGGGCCTGGCATTTCTAATCAGCAGAAGTTCCCACAGGCTTCCAAGACCCCCAACTCTGCCCACATTCTGGGAGAGGTGAAAGTTTCTGTGGTTCCTGCTGAGGCTCCAGCCAAACCCAGCTATCCCCAGAGGTCCTCAGTATTTGTGTGGAACTAGCCTGAGTTTTTTTTTTTTCACTTTACACTGGTGAATCTTTGGGTTGGGGGCTTTCTAGGGATCATTTAGGTTGTGCCTGGAGGACTCTGTTCTGCCCAAAGTCTTTGATTTTTCACCAGTCCGCATTCTCCCTAAGGCACAAATTTGTTCTATTTGTGGGGAGAGCTTGTTTCTAAAGAGCTTGAAATTTGTTGATTTACTCTGCCATCTTCCTAGAAATCTCCAATCCAAGACAATTCTAATAGACTTGGGATAGAAAATGCCATACACATTCAGAGAGAGAATTGTAGAGACTGCTGATTGAAGCATATTATTTTCACCTTTTTTTTTTTTTGCATTTTCTTTCTCATGGTTTCCCCCTTTTGTTCTTATTTTTCTTTCACAACATGAATGATTTGGAAATATGTTTAAAATGAATTATATATGTATAATTTATTTCAGATTGCTTGCTGTTTTGGGGAGGAAGGAGGAGAAAAAAAATTTGGAACTCAAAATCTTACAAAAGTGAAAGTTGAAAACTATCAATACATGTAATTGGAAAAATAAAATACTGTTGAAATTTTTTAAAAAAGAAAGCAGTTTCTATTTATAAGGAATTTACAATCTAATAGAAGGAAGAAAAAGTCCAGGTGATTGATTATTTGTTTGTAATCTGAAAACCAATTTAGCTAACTTCAGAAAAGGTTTCTCATCAGACTGATCATACGGTGACAAATTTTTCAGGACAAACTTTAAAAAAAATGATTGATTTCTGTTGTTTTCATGTCATCTTTGGATCAGAATATATCCCTTCCTACTCTTCTATTCAGCAAAACATTCTTATAACATGTATTTTTAAAAGCAATTGAGTCTTACTATATATAATATTCTGTACTTTGAGTTCATCACCTCTGTAAAGAGGACCTCTTGAAGACAGTCTACTAAGTTGAAACAGAATTGAGATTTGTATAGAGTGAGCATACACAATGACAAAATTATAAATGATATAGATATGCATATATAATAAAGAACACATTAATGATGAACATACCTACACATAAATACAGGGAGGTAAAAAATGATACATAAATCTGAACTAACTAAGGGGAAAATTCCTGGAGTACATTCAATTTACAGAAATTACTGATAAGGTCAGAAAGATGCTGACAAAGGTCAATTCACTGAAAACTTTATGATTGAGTTAATGAGTTTCAGTTTCTTGAATGATAAGTAATAATTTCATAAGTAATAAGCAAGTATGGGAGAGTTTGGGAGCAGGTAGATGGTACTGTTAAGCCAACAAGAAGAATGTAACAATTTGGATAGAAAAGTCTGTTGATTGAAAGATGGAAGAAGTAGAGACTGGGAAGAGAAATACTAAAGTTAAGAGGTTTTCTGAAGAAAAGAAATCAATCATTCAAATCTGTCACTAGTAAGCATTTTATTCATTAAAAACAACAAAAACCATTCCTGCCCTCAAGTAGAAATATACATGTATAATTACATATAAATTATATGCAAAATAAATATAAGATAATTTTTTGGAGGTGTGGGAGGTAGCAATAGAGCTGAACTTTTGAAGGAAATTAGAAAAAGGTAAGAAGGCAGGAATGGAGTGATGTTCCAGTTAGATAGTGTAGTAGATAGAGGCACCAGTTCTATTTGGGAGACCCTGATTTAAATCAAGCCTCAGACACTTACAAGCTGTGTGACCTTGGGCAAGTAAATTAAGATGAGGATCACCTCATCTTATCACCTATATCTCAGAGTTGTGAAGATCAAATGAAATAATTATAAAGCACTTATAGAACCAGATACATGGTAAGCACTATATAAAGGTTAGTTACAATAATTATGAGGAGGAGGAAAAGGATTATAAATATTATGAGGATAGTAATAGCATCTACCTCCCTGTGAGGATCAAATGAAACAATATTTGTAAAGCATTTAGCATAACACTTCTGTACATAGTAGGTACTTAATAAGTGCTTATTCCCTTCCCTCCCTCAGGTAATTGAGTATTGGTGAATTTTTTCAGCTTAATTGACAGTGTGTCTTTGCCAGGAAACTAAATACAGGAAATTTAGAGATGGAGTATAATGTAAACAAATATTGTATCAACTAAGTGATTAAGTTTAGAAAAGAGTGAATACTGGACAAATTTAAGGCTTCTGCCAATTAATAAAGGCATTCCGAATCCTTTTGATGTTTATTTTTAGTAAAAAATAGTTTGACTTTAGATGCAACAGGAAATATTTTCAGGCCTGTTATGCATGTACTCACTTTTCTTATGCCATTCCTCATTTCTTTCAGTGATTTTTATTAACTTTAAAAGCAAATACTTTTATTGAGCCACAGTCTCATCTTCCTGCCAAAATGAATATAAACACTGTCCCTTTGGAGAGAGAGAGAAACAACTTCTCTGCCCAATTCAGAAGTGTCCTGGTGCTCCTGCCCCTCTCAGGCATGTGGTAGAAAAGTTTGTTGGCTATAAATAGCAATGCCAGTGTGTTTCTATATTGGTAGAGGGAGTTTTCTCATCCAGAGTTCCCTCTACCAGTGAAACCACAGGGCTGCCCTTTCCCCTCTCACATATGGATTATTCAGAAATTTTGTTTTCTTCCGTAGTAAGAATATAGACATTTTCCATAACAGCACTGGTTCCCGAGAAAGGATGATTCTTTTTTCTTTTTTTTCTCTTCTCCTCTCTTTTCTTTCCCTTCCTTTCTCCCTCCCTTTCTCTCTTCCTTCCTCCCTCCTTTCCTTCTTTCCTTTCCTTTCCTCCCTTCTTTTCTTTCTCCTTCCTTCCTTTCTTTTTTCTCCCTCCCTCTCTCCTCCTTTCTTTTTTCTCTTCCTTCCTTCCTTTCCTCTTCTTTTTCTTTTCTTCTTTTCCTCTTGCTTCTTTCTTTTCTTATTTTTAGCAGTATCAACATCTATTACAATATTTCTGTTAGTTGTTATGCTTGTCATACTCTGTTATGCTAATTGATTAATATGCTTCTTCAGGATAATTCCAGATCTGGCACTTCTTTCCCCATCCTCTATTCCTTCAGTTTTCCCCATATTATAAAAATAAATCCAAGTTCTAACAATTCCTTGCATATTATATTTCAAGCATATACATTTGAAATGATCTTTTGGAATAAGACCTCTCTGTGAGTCAGGGCAGCAGAGAATAGTAGAAACAAATCTTAAATCTTAAAGTACTATAACAATGGTAGATATTATTATTCTACTTGTAAATAATTGATAATTGACTTTGGAGAATAGATTTATGTCTATGTTGTTTTCTTTGGCAGGAAGAATACAACTTAATTGTGTTTTCCTAAAGAAAAAAAAGAACTTGTAGTCTGCTTTCTTATAATGAGTATGTCATTTGAATTTTATTTTATTTTTTTATTTTTTCTTTTTGCTGAGGCAGTTGAGGTTAAGTGACTTGCCCAGGGTCACACAGCTAGGGAATGTTAAGTGTCTGAGATCAGATTTGAACTCAGGACTTCCTGAAGGGCTGGTGCTCTATCCACTGCGCCACCTAGCTGCCCCCATTTGAATTTTATAGAATGGTACAGGAACAAAGATGGCAAGACACTTGCTAATCTGTACCTTATCTTTGATTGTAATGACTTTGCCTCCTACAATTCTATGACTTTAAACTTATCTTTAAAATAAAGAGAAAAGAGAAGGGAGTTTTTTTAGTTTTATTGTAGCTTTATATTAGTACTGCCAATGGGAAGGAAGTATCTAAAAGACCATTGGTTCCATTAGCAGACTTAGAAAAGAACAGATGAATCATACCCTCCTTTGACATATAAAGGATGCATTTAATTTAATTCAGTGAACACTGAGATACTATTCAGGTGCCAAAATAGAGGTACAAAGATGAAAATGAAAAAGCTCCTCCCTCAAAGAGTATTAAGATTGTTGTTGATGAGTCTGTATTTCTTGAAATTCTGCTTTTGGACAAAAGAGGAAATCAGAGATTGTTTTCAAGCATTAATGCTGTAACTCTTTTAATATTTTCTTTTCCTCTACAAAAGTCTAGACTGGTTTCCTTTTTTACCTGATGGCCAGACCAAATAATAACTTTGAAATATTTGAGGTCTTAAAATATTCATTGCATAACCAAGACTAAAGGAAGCATGCATATTATCAGAATATGAAGGCCTCAGCTGCAGCTTTTCTGAAAATCCACCTGTGAGAAAAATGTTCAGTTCCTGAAAATTTGTTGTTGCTTAGATGGTACACTTCCTCTTGAGGTATATGAAAATTCTATACCAGAAGCTTTATCTTTATTATGTGCTTGCCTTAGCATCTCTATTTTTCAGGATTCTTTTTAAGATATCTCAGTATCTAAGGAGTTTATGGCTGTACTTGCAATCTTTACAAACAATCCACGCACATAGAACTCAAAAGTTTAGAGATTATCTAGGCCAGGTGTTTTTAAGCTTTTTACATGTCCCAATTCCCTGACTCCTTCGAGTCACTCCACCTACTCCTGCTCCTACTGTAAAGGTATGGTGATGGCCAGTGACCTTTTATCACAATAAAGTTTTAAAATTCATCAAGTAAATATATGTGTATATATATATATATATATGGGACTACAAAGGGATTTATAAATCAGGAGACTGGGCCTCTGGGCAGAGGTATTTTGTGTGTGTGTGTGTGTGTGTGTGTGTGTGTGTGAGAGAGAGATATTGGGGGGAGGTGTTGATAGGAGATGGAGATCATCTATGAGCTCTTTCTTCCCCTTTCTTCTTCCTACCTTTGATCATATCCATCACTCTCCACAAAATACTCTAATAGGTCTCCATCATACATTATATAAGTGGATAGGTTTGGGAAAGAATATTTGCTGTTGGCAGATTGATGTCTATCTGATTTTCTTTATAGCACAAACCCAAGATGCTATTATCATATCCCTTCTTGTTGTCCTACTTCCTCCTTTCATAGAAGATAATATTGGGAGGCAGATTCTCATTTTTCAAATACCAAAAACCAAACAGTTGGTGCTTTGGAGATGGGAGATGTAGATTATTGTCCATCAGATGACTTTCCTTTTAAAAATTTTATTCATTTTTTATTATTGAACATTTATTTCTTTTCCTTTCATCTTTCCCTTAACTAATGAATAAAAAAAGGAAAGAAAGGAAAAGGAATACATAACCTTTGTATCATATATGCATACTTAGGTAAAACAAATTTGCACACTGGTTACATTCAAAAAAGTGTTTCTAATTCTGCTTATTAGCTCATCATCTCTCTCTCATGGAGACTGTTCTTTACCATCGGTCCTCTGAAATCAGATTTCCCAACTTCTAATATGGAGCCATGGGAACTGAATCACTTGCCTTATGTGATTTCCTATTATTAAGAGTCTTGCATCTCCTTTTTAATGATGGGTGTGTTGGACCATGGGATTGAAGCCTTCCAGCTGTTCTGCTTGGTGGCTATGATTTATGTATTGCTTCATCAGAGTTGAGTTTCTCTGCCTTTCCTAAGCAGATACTCGATGTCATCTCTGTTACTAATTGGAATTAGAAGGATGAGGTCCTTAGATCTCTCTGTTAATTCCCTACCTCTGACACAAAGGTCTCTTCCTTTCTAGCATTATTGAGAAACACAAAGTCAATGGACAGAATGCCCTCTATAAAACCAGAAAATTTGGCATTTCTGATATTTTACCTCTTTTTAAAAACATGGTTTCTATATTATCAATTGACAAATTGTCAAATAATTTGCCGATTATTTTATCTTTATGATCCCAAATAACTATATGTTTGAGGGTTTTTTGTTTGTTTTTCTTTTTATTCCCACTGAAGTGACTGGTTGTTGGTGACAGAGGCACAAATTAAAAAAAACAACAACAAAAAACAGCATTATGGTGTGATGGAACAATAATGAACATGGTTTATAAGACCTGGATTCACATTTTGGCATTGACTAGCTAATTCTGAGCAAGTCAACTAATCTTCCTGAATCTCTTTTTTAAAAATGCTAGATAATGTTATTCATATTACCTACCTTACAAAATTCTAAGGAATGTGCTTTTTCTTTTTCTTTTTTTTTTGAACTCTTAAAGAACCATATAAATGTGATTAATTATAGTCTTAGAAGACCTGCTCCTCCCTCCCTCTTTGCACTTTGTAAGAGGGAGTTTCTGAGTAGAAAGAAGGCCAAAGGCTAACAGTATGACTATGTCTATACGAATCTAGGGAATGGATTCATGATGTAACTCAAAAGGTCTATGTTGTTCACCATAGTAGTCACGCTCTCAGAACTGCCATACATAAACGATCTTTGAGACTACATTCTTAAATTCTTTCTATTTACAGTTCTGAGCTTGTGTGTGTGTGTGGGGGGGAGGGGACGATTGAGGTTAAGTGACTTGCTCAGGGTCACACAGCTAGTAAGTGTTGGGTATCTGAGGCTGGATTTGAGCCTAACCCTCCTGACTAGAAGGCTGGCACTCTATCCGTTGCATCATCTAGCTGCCCTCCTGAGCTCTTTGGGTGTCCATGTCTTCAGGTAAGTCACTAACTGAGAAAATTGTTTAGGTAATACAAGGAAGAGCACCCTTTACTCTGACTTAACCAGCTTAATTAAAATTCTTGGAGAACAACTGGATGAATTGATGTAAGTGAAAAGAGCACAAATAATGGGCACAATAGCTAACAATGTAAATGGAAACAATGACGGCAAAACTAAATTTAGTGCTATGCAGTTATAAGGACTAAGAAGGGTGGTCACAGAGAAGAATTAAGAAAAAAGCACCTTCCTCCTTAGCAGAGGTGGGCACCTATGGGTAAAGAATGCTGCATTTCCTGTCAAATTTGATCTAACAATTTAAGGGTGATTTTCCTAAACTTTTCTTTTTCTCTTTCTTATATATCCCTTGTGACATGGAATAGTTTTCTGGGTTCAGGAGGGTGGAGGGACAAGTTGGAAAATAAAGGTGACAAAAATTGATAAAAATTAAAAAAAAAATTAAAGTTAAAAAAAAGGATAAAGGGGGCAAAAGAGCTAAAGAAAAGATCTGGTCAGTACTCTGGGTGGTTTGCTCATGAATTATCTAGACGATCATTTTTTGTGGCTGTTTATTTTTATGTCATCCAGTTTAACCCCTTCTTTTTTTTTTTGCTGAGGAGAATGGCTTCCTCCTTAAGAGTCCCTGGGCTCTGACTCTTCTTTAGCTTCATTACTTCCCTTAGAAACCTCACCCCAAATTCCCAGCTCCATCCATGCCTCTCTTCCTCTAAGCTGGTCTTGCATTTTTAGCTTTCAATAGGCAATCTTCATTTGATATTTCCCCCCTTTCAACTCAGACTCAATTTAAGATCCTAGGAATATAGATCTCTTTTATGGAAGAGACATGAGACCATTAATATTCTCCTCTCATTTTATAGAGAAGGAAATTGAGGTCTAGGACAATTAAATGATTATTCAGGGCCACATATCCAAGGCTTCAGGGATGTGCTTTGAATTTGGATCCTCTGATTCTAGGGTCAGGGTTCTCCTCTGAGAGAACCTCCATCATGGCTGTCTATATCACATTATGTAAAAATGAATTTATTTCCTCCCTTAGTTGACTCACCTTGCTAATTTCCTGTTATTTGTTAAGCACAGATTTAAACTTTAGAGTCACCCTTGATTCTTCCTCCATTATTCCTATTCTAGTTTCCTCAGGAGGCTTTCACAGAGGAGGAGACAAACCAGTAATACATTAAACACTAGGCCTTTATTAAACTCATTGCTTTAATTTTTTTAGGTTTTTTATAATTATTTAGAAAAAATATAAAAGATATTCAGAATCATATATGGAAACAAACAAGATATTAGAAAAAGATTTTGTCAAATTTGTACCCAATTTTTAAAAAATGAAGTAGAAATAACAAAACTTTACATTCAGCAACAGATTAATCATCATTCTGTTTCTGATTAAGAATGTTTCTATAAATAATTTGAGTGTCTAAAAATAAGAAAGTATACTTTTGAGCTTTCTTTTTTCTTATAACAATTCTATTTTTTAAAAAGACTGGGTCTCCCTATTTTTTCTAAGCTGGAAGTTTCCTTTCAAACCTTTAACTTTCCTGTTACTTGAAGATATTTACATCTTTGAAGTCACCTAAGCTCACAACTCTGATTTTCTATGTCCCCATTTGGGGTTTTCTTGGCAACTAGAAGAGTTTGCCATTTCCTTTTCCAGCTCATTTTTCAGATGAGGAAACTGAGTTTTTAGGGATTAAGGGTCACATAGGATCACACAGCTAGTAAGTATCTGAAGCTGGATTTGAATTTGGGATTTCCCAAGGCCCAATGGTCTATCCACTGTGTCACCTGGCTTTCCCCTGACTATGTTGTCCCTTTCTAAAATAACTCTAGTAGCTCCCTAATGTCTACAGGATAAAATATCCAGTCTTCTATTTGGCATTTCAAGTCCTTCTTAATCTAGCTACTTACTACTTCTCCATTCTTATATCTCACCCCCTTCCACATAATCATCCAGCTTGCTTCCTTGGCCTGACTCCATTCCTTTGCATTGTCTGTCCTTCACACTCCAGAATGCTTTCCCTCTCTTACCTTTTTCTCTAAGTTTCCCTAGCTTCCTTCAAGACTTATCTCATATCCTGCCCTTGGCAGAAGCTCTTTCTCAGGTCTTCTCCTCCTCTCTTCCCAGTGCCTTTCCTCTTTGATTGACGTCTATATTTACTGTGGGCATCTTGTATCTACATTTTTTTGATGGTTGTTGTCTCCCCCTCAAAAAAAAATAAGCTTCTTGAAGGTAGAGATAGCGTTTTTGCTTTTTTTTTTGTAGCCCTAGTACTTAGCACAGTGCCTGGAATATAGTACACACTTATCAAATGCTTGTTGAAGTAATATTGCAATGAGAATCAACTGTGAAAATCTTAGCAACTCTGATCCAGTGAAGTGATCTAAGAAAATTCCAAAGGACTCATTTTGAAAAATCCTATTCACCTCCAGAGAGAGAATTGATAAACTTGGAGTACAAATTGAAGCATATTTTTCTTTTATTTTTCTTGTCCTTTTTTTTTTTTTGGCAATATGGACAATATGGAAATAAATTTCCTAGGATTCCACATGTTTAATGGATGTTGTATTTCTTGCCTTCTGTATGTTTGGGTCAGAGGCTGGAGGGAAGAAGAGAATGTGGGACTCAAAATTTAAAATAAAAATGCTTGCTGACTGACCTGCAGACTTTATGAGCTGCAGTTTCTTTATATGTAAAAAGAAATTTGTAGATGATCTCTTCTTCCTTCTAGTTATAAATCCTGGGAAGTGAGAGGAAATGTGGTGTTGCCCCATACAGCACCAGCCTTTATTTATGTGCTTTAGGCCAAATTAATGGGAAGAATAAAAGGCTCGTTTTTTGTAAAACTGTTTGTAGCTATCAGGGACCTGGAATGTATGGCTTGCCATTAAGCCTGAAACTATTCTTAAAACTTCACCAACTTTATTGTGCATCTGATGGCTTCTGTGATGATTATTGTTTTCCATTACAGATTGGCTTTGTATTGTATCCTCCTAATGGAAGCCCTGAATGGAATGAAATGGATCACGGCAATATGTTGTTTCTGACCATGTGTTTTTGCTGGCATTATGCATTCACCTTTTTCATCCTGGGTGTGAATTATGCTTTTATCACCTGGTAAGTGAATCCCTAATTGATCATTAGGGATCAGTTCTATAGATTCTGAGGTATAGAGGTACTGAACTTAGATTCATTCAGAGTTTGGCATTTAAAATAAAAGTCAAGGAAGAGGAAAGCTGACCCGATATTTTTTGCAGACAATAACATTACTGGCTAGAAAAGGTAGAGGGAGCTTATGGAAGCAAGCCTCTGGATGCTGTGCTTAGGAGTTTAGACTATTTGGTAGGCAATAGGGATATAAAAAAGACCACGGTTATATAGGACCCAGAAATATTTGTTAGATACATAAAAGCATAAGGAGAAGAGGTCATTCCTACTTCTTCTTCCTCTAAATGTTATTACTTGACTGAGCTATCAGTTAAACAACCATTCAATCACTAAACTTTTATTAAGCACTGACTGTGTGCCAGGCAAAAGTCAATGTTTGCACAATTTGTTTAGCCATTCCCCTTCCCCAAATCTGACCTTTGAAGATCTTCATAATTTGGCCTCTTTCCTGTCTTTCTGGGCTTCCTCTACCTTATTACCTTCTGTACACTACAATCCACTGTGGCACGTGCCATTTTCTCCCCCAGTCTCACATCATTCCTTTAGTTTTGGAAGTGGCAAGAGACACACTAGATAGTAGTTAGTGGCTTCAGCAGGGCCAATAGTGGTTCAAGGGCATCAGTGGATACTCTGAATCCTCAGAGGATTACTCTTCATTGAATCAACTGAGGGAATGAGGTATAGGCTGACATATTTGACAGCTTTTATTTTCCCAAATCCCTAATTTTGGGATTCACTAGCTGCTAAGATGAATTGTCAGTTAACATCAGACTAGGCAACATGTTAAAACCACTAATTAAAACACTGACTTTTCCCTCTTGCTTAGGACCTAGCATGGTCATTATAATTACACATTGAATTTCATAGATCTTGGTTGTTGCTTCTATTTATATTGTTATAGTTACATGAATATTGTTTTCCTGGTTCTGCTTCCTTCACTTTGCATTGACACAAGTCTTCTTATGCATGTCTCTAGTCTCAATTATTTTTTATAGCACAATTATATTCCATTACATACATGTACCACAATTTACTTTGCCATTTCCTTCCCCCAATCAGTATTTTAGATTCTGAAAATTCTCTGGCACATGAGTTCAGTTGATCTCTACACATTTCTATGAATTAATACAAATTTTACTATTCTCATTTTATAACAGGAAAATCGAGCCTCAGAGAGGTTAAATGATTTGCTTATGGTCATAGGGTCTTGGAGAATTAGAGAACTTTATATTAGGTGAGATTAATTTGTACTTAACATATTAGTAAAGTGCTTAGCATATTTTTGTTTTTGTTCTTTAGTTTCAGGCATATCCTACTCTTCATAACCCCATTTGGGGTTTACTTGGCAAAAGTACTGGAGTGGTTTGCCACTTCTTTTTCCAATTCATTTTACAGATGAGAAAACTGAGGCAAATAGAGTTAAGTGATTTGTCTAGGATCACACAGCTAGTAAGTGTGGGATTTGAACTCAGGAAATGAATGCTCTCTCCATTGCATCACCTAGCTGCCCTGCCTGGCACATAGTAGGTACTTAATCAATTATTTATTGAATTGAATTGAAAAATTACACAAATAAAAAATTACATAAAAATTTACTATTGTTGACCTTATCTCATACAAACTTTTGTGCTATTAAATTGGAAAGAAACTATTTGCTACTATAAATGTAAATAAAAGCCAATTATAAGCATTTTAACAAAGCTACTTGTATACAATGAAAGAATATGGTAAGGTGGAAAGAAAACTTTACTAGGTGTCAGAAAAATTGACTTTATAGATCAGATCTACTGATGATACCTTGCATCTTCTACAGCTACTATATGATCTTAGGAGTACCATGTTATATTTGGATCACCATCTAATGTCTCTGAGCCTCATTTTCTTGATATTGTATTAGGAGGAGGCTGGGCATAATGATTCCCAAAGTCTCTTCTAGCTTTACCAATCTTTATGTATCTGTAGTTATTCAGGAGATCAGGAAAGGAAAAGGGCTTGAAGTGATTCCAAGAATAACTCCTACCTAGAGAGGCCAGGTTAGGCATTTATATAGAAATAATAATTGAAGTCATGGGAAATGAGGTGATCACCTGAGGAGAAAGCATAGAGAGACAAGAGGTTCAATTACAGACCACTTTAATGAAAGGGGGAAGAGGAGGAGGGGTACGCCAGGAAGAGCCAGAATTAGGTTAGAAAGATAGGTAGTGAAACATGACCAGAAAGGCCTGGGAAGAAAACTATCACAAAGGAGGAGGTGGAAAAATAAAAATGATTTTTCAGCTGTATGCCGTTTTGGATTGCCCTTTCAGTTTGCAAAATTAAGGTTTTACTGTGTATTTAATTCTCATTTTCCTTGATGTGATTCACAATTCCTCTAATTCAAACTTGTTTAGCTATATCTAATAATGAACTTTTTTCTTCTCAGGTTAATTAGATCAAAAATTAAGAAGACCTTTCCTTCCGACATGAGATTACTGAAAAATGTTGAACGAGACCAAGAATCAGAAGAGGAAATATAATTTTATTAGATATCCCTATTTTTACAGTTAGACTTCTTACCCTTAGGTTGATATCCACAGACATAGTTTATGTATGTTTGTGCTATTTTTCTTGTTCTTCCTTATATGACTTATATGTAAAGGGCAACCTCCAAGATAGTTTATCTTGTCCTTTTATGCAACTGATCCTATAAGGATCAATCTCCTTATCATCTTCATCCATCATACTGTATTCTCTCACCTTGCTAAAGAATCTATATGTGGTATTTTTAGGCCCAGGTATACATTTGGAGAATGGTTTATTTTGCATTTTAATCATGGAATTAGAGGATTGAGTGGGTTTCCCTGACAATTTAGTAGATCCTCCTAATGTCTGATGTTGTACGGGAAAAAAGATGCAAATTATTTTTCCTTGACATGGGCTTAGATTACTTGGGTTATAACTTTTAAACATTTATAACTTATTAAACACAGGATTTAGAGGGAACATGGTATAGGGAATTATGTACTGGCCTTGGAGCTGATAAGATCTGGTTTTCTGTGCCACCTCTTGCACATACTGGCTGTATGACCTTGAACAAAGTCACTTAACCCCTGGGTACCACAGGAAATTCTCTAAGGCTGTAATAGATAGTGCTGATGGGCCTTGGTAGAGGGAGCTTCCTTGCTTGATAGTATCCTATACTAATGAAATCACAGATGGTCCAGTCACAATATGCTGTCCGAAACTCACAATTAACATACTTTCATGCTAATGGGTAAATGTGTTTCAGAGCAGAGGCTTTGCATCTTTCTTGCTAGCGATCCTCCCAATGTCCTATCTGCAGTAATACTTGATGTGGACATCTGTTGTTGGCAGACTGGAGTCAACAGAGATAATGACATTTCCAAATAACAGCTATACAGGTTGATATGTTTAAATTTATATGTGATTAAAAATATTTAACCTATATGGTCTCTATTTTTATGTCTTTTCTTAGTAGTCTTTATCTTTAATCCAAAGGGATCCATCAGAAAGGTGGTCTGAAAGTAATCTGAGGTTGGATAAACCTTCCTTAGTCAGTCTAATGCTAGATCTGGACTGTGTAAACTTGTGAAGGGTTAGGTAAGCATGTTAATAAAGGAGGCATTTTACTTTTACTTAATCTTTACATTGCCATGATATTCAAGAAATAGAACCTTCACACCCCACCCATTCCCCAAAGCATCACCTTGCCATGGAGACGTTCTCTGATTCAGATTTTTCTTTCTGGTTAGTTTGACCGGAAATCCATTATGGACAAGAGGAAAAACCTCATGGAGCACCTTGAAAGGGTGAACCTGGACCTTGAACCAACCTGAAAGGCAGGTTGAACAGAATGAGCAATGACTTCAGGGTCCTGGATTCTGATCCCAGCTGTGGTGCCACAGTTGGGTGATTCCTTTCTGAGCCTCAAGTCTCTGCTCCAGAGAATGGAGGGTGTTCAGACTAGGGGTGTCAAACTCCTATAGAAATGGGGGCCACTAGACCATACATAAGGATTCCTGTGGGCTACATGTTAATTTAGAACACCACATATTATGTTCTGTTACATTTTTATTTATTTTGTGAAATACTTCCCAGTTAGATTTTGGTGCTCTCTAAGCTTCCTTCTGGCTTCAGAATTGATTGAAACATGTGGTGTTCTCAGGAAATAATTCTGATGGTTCTGTAGTATTCCCATATTTGAGTCAATTGGTCAACATTTATTAATTATTTACTATATTCTAGGCATTGTACTGTAAGTGCTGGGGATACAAAGAATGTAAAAGACAATCTTTGTTCTCAAGGAGCTCACACTTGAAGAGGGGAGACAACATGCAAACAACTATGTACAAAATAAATAGGAAGGAATGAGCAGGTAGGAAGGCCCTCGAATTAAGAGGCCCTGAATTAAGAGGGATTCAGAAAGAAAGTGGGATTTCAGCTGGGACCTAAAGAAAAGTCAAGGAAGCCAGGAGGCAAGTGATGAGGAAGGAGAACATTCCAGGCATGGGTGGCAGCTGTGTCACTGGATCTCAAAAATTGTTGAGAGATGGGGAAACATGCAATATATAGGGAGAATACAGTGATGCAGGTAATCAGGTTTGGGGTGGGGTGCACAGGTTATGGGGATTCTTAGCTTTACTTGAAGAACTCTGTAGTGAACAAGGCTGGGGATGAGGGATTTAGGGATCACTGCAGCAGTCCTTCATTGTGGAGAAAAGAAAGAAGACTTATGAACAGTCCCAAGGAAAGGAAGGCATTTCATAGTATTGGTTCTTGATTTTCAGAACTCCCAAAAGGCCCAGAAGTCTACCATAGTCGCAACTCTACCAGTTTGATATTGGAAAATGGAGATGAGATGATTCAGGCCAGAGGATCAGACTTACTGTCAAGCTCAGAAAACATTTTATTATTTAGGATTTGAAAATAATAGGCATAAATCTATATCTATGCAATAATCTTGAGAGTTGTTCCAAAAGAATTGGTGTAAGGAACAGTTGTCAGTGCACAAATTACCAAAAAAAATTATGCTGTTGCTCATTAGGACATTTAGAGAATCCAATTATGGTTGCTATTCTTATTAAATGTTATTGGGCTATATTGGGGGTTTTTTGGGATCAATTTCCATGATTTTGGCATGTTTAGGCTCTGTGAGTGGGGGTCTCAACTGAAACTGTTAGGCGTAGGACTGCAATTTTTGGGGATCCCGAGAATTAGAAGCATTATGACTCACTTATAGAGTTTCTCATCAGTAGCAGTTTGCCCTTCAACAGTCTTCTGAAGCAGATCCTGAAAATATTACAATTTCCATTTTTATAGAGAAGAAACTGAGGCACTGATTAAGTGACTTGTACCATGTCTAGTAAGTGGCAGGTCTTCTGACTCTAAGGTCTGTGCTCTTTCCATGTGGCATCATGTGGCATCAAGGGGTTGTAGAGTAAGTTAATTAAGGATGGGCAAGCAGTTTTTTTGAATTCAAGAATGGGACTTGGAGAACATCCAAGAATGTTTAGTGCTGTGAGACTTCTTGAAAATTTCCTGCTGGAGGAAGCTGAGATGTATTTCTGAAGCCCAGGTCTAGGGAGGGATCCTTGTGCTGTGCACTCAAATTCTGAATCAAATAATAAATTAAAACTCTGCTGCAGTAGTTTTGTGATATTTGGTTAGATTTTTAAAGAGAATATTTAATGAAATAATGATGAAAAAATACTACAAGCTTGTGCTAAAACAATAGAGATTTGTATTTTCCTTTGGTAATATATATATACATATATATTTGAAAGCAAGGGGAGAAGAAGTCACTTTTTAAAATAATATTTTATTTTTTCAAATATATGTAAAAAGTCTTCAACATTAACCTTTGCAAAATCTTGTGTTCCAAACTTTTCTCCCTCCCCACTCCATCTCCCTGAGATAGCAATCAATACAATATAGTAAATGTGTAATTAAGAGGTCATTTCTGATGGTCCTTTGATTATCAGATAATAAGATTCAGATAAGATCTGAAAGGATCTCTTAAGAGTTGGAGTCTAGTTCCCTTCATTTATTGGTGAAGACATTGAAATCTACAATTTTTTTCATGTAACTTTGTTTTGCTATCTATTTACATGTTAGCTTTTTGAAGGCAGGGATCATAATCTCTTACATTTATATAGTGCTCTGGGTGCTTCATATTTCAATAATCTCATTTTAGTGTCACAGCAACAATGGGTGAAAAATAAGAGTACTATCCTTATTTTACAGATGAGGAAACTGAGGTTCAGAGTGGCTAAGTGTCAAACTTAAATTCACATAAGTAGAAAATGGTAGATCTGGGTTATGGACCAAGTTCATTTGATTTCAAATCTGATGTTCTTTCACCATCATGTAGTGAGAAAAGTACCTGAAGTTCCTATGTGCCCCAAATGCTTGGTGATGGATTTATCGAGCTTGTCATTACTTACTCAGTTATGTGAAATGAATGAAATACAGACTGTCCTCAACTTTAAAGCAGGCTCTATTTTTTTTAATAGGTTAAACATGTGTAATTCTTCTAAACATTTTCATATTTATCATGCTCTGCAAGAAAAATCAGATCAAAAGAAAAAATCTCAAGAAAGAAAAAAAAATACAACAACAAAGGTGAAAATACTATCCTTTGATCTACATTCAGTCTCCATCCTCTCTCTGGATGCAGATAGCACTTTCCATCACAAGTCTATTGGAATTGGAGCAGGTTTTATCCGTAAAGCTCATTCGGACATCTGTTGTTTAGAACTCAATGCCTTTTACCTAAAAATGTCATAAATGATAATAATATGGCTAACATATTGTTGCTAAATATTATAATTTTGAATGAAAAACAATAGGAAATAATGTTACAATACTAGTAATTGAGGAAAATAGAAAAACAATAAAATAGTATCAAAACGTGGTGTATTATCTTAAATGCCAGTGCTTGAGGATTTATCTGTGATAATGCTAACTCATTTATTGGTTCTTTAAATTTTATGAAGTGCTTTCCTTTTATAAAACCTTGTGAGGTAGATGATAAAGAGAATACACCTGTGATTTCATTTTCTTAGAAAACTCCCAAATGAAGAACCTTCCTTTACCCATAAAAGTTGGTATCTTCTCTTCAATTTATAGTCTTAAGAGCCTAGAGCCTCTTCCCTTGAATTATGATGAAAATGTCAGGGAGATGATATAGATTGTGAAGTACAATGTTTGCCTTTCTGTCCTCAATGATTGGCTCATTGGGGGAACATAAGAGTTTAATAAATGCTTAATGGCAGATTGACCTTGTTGGGAAAAAGAGGAAAAAAATATTCTTTTCTCATCTCCTACCCCACCCCACCCCACTTCATTCCCCCCCCATCCCACATTCCATAATCAAGTCAACAAGCATCTATCTGCTATGAGCCAGGAAATATGCTAAGCTTTGGGGATCCAAAGAAAATCCAAAACAAAATAAAGTCTCATCCCTCTCCTTGCTCTCAGGAGGATCACAGTCTAGTAGGGGTGGGGCACAATGGATGAAAACAATTATATTCAAACATAATATATAGGATAAAGTGGAGGTGATATTAGAGGGATATTCTTTCCCTTAATCATTTTCCTCTTTTTCATGGTGGGAGTGAGAATGGGAGAGGACAGGGGACTTGTTACAATTTCTTTAAGATGTATGGTGATTTTGTTTGGAAGTTAAAAGTAACCACTTCTGTTTAACCCTTTTCCAAAGACTTGTTGTCATATTGGTTTCCCTTGTAACTTGGGCTATTATAGAAGGTGAAAAGTATTTCCCATCCCTAACTTCACACAGCTCTTTTTACTAAGTCACTTGAAGGCCTCAAGCTAGTAACTCTGGTATGATGGCAGTTCAAAGGAATTCCAGACCATACCTCAGATAAAGGTTTGGAGAATTCTAGAAACAGCAGTTGAAGAAAGTAGAGATCCCTTTTGAAGAAGAAGCTAATTTCCATTTGAAGATAGGAAGATGAGGGGTAGCTAGGTGGCGCAGTGGATTGAGCACCAGCCCTGAAGTCAGGAGGACCTGAGTTCAAATCTGGTCTCAGACACTTCCTAGCTGTGTGACCCTGGGCAAGTCACTTAACCCCAATTGCCTCAGCAAAAAGCATAAGAGGATATAAAAAAAAAAAAAAAAAGATAGGAAGATGATAGAACAATTCAGTGGCAGCAGCAGTGCATATTGGAAATGCCTATAAGAAAAGAACCACACAATGTCACCAGAAGATACCGATGGCTTTGGAGCTTTGGAAGCATGAATTACTTTGGCTCTATGTGTTTCCTGGATACATATATTTCCTATTTATATTCCTTCACATGTATTCCTCTGCTCATATTCTTTACTTATGACCTTTCCACTGGTGGTGTGGTTACCTGTGGCAGAGTATACAACCATGTATATGGGAAAGAGGGAGGATACTTTTTTGTTTCTTCTTTTGCAATGCTGTTTCATTAAACTTCCTTTAATCTGAATTAATGTGTTTTTTGATTGGCCAGGAAAAAAACAGATGCCTTGGTAGGGGTGAGTGAGCTATGCTTTTGAGTGAGTGTTCTTCCCTGTAATGTCCTTGTCTTACAGTGTATGTGCATGTTTGACAAGGAAAGGGGGAGCTGCATATTCATCAATATCCCTTAGTATCATTTTTACTTGTTATAGACATCTGTAGAATGGGGTACATTAGGAAAAGATGTTTCCAAACATTAGCTTTAGTCATTAATTTACATGGAGTTGTGGGAAGTCTGAGGCCACGACCCTCATGGGTTACTAATGCTGTTTTGGAGTAGAAGCTTTTGATGGACTGTTGGCTCTTTTAGTGGAGAAAAACAAAATATATATTTGTTCATAATAGAAAAGTGAAGGGCCAGAGACAGAAAAAAGAAATCCAAAGGAGTATTGAGTAATATGTGTAAAGAAAAAAAATAAAGTTTTGTAAAAGTAAAGTTCTATATGAATAATATATATTAAATATTATAAAGTATTTTGTAACCTTAAAGTGCTATGTAGATGCTATTAAGCTGGGAAAGAGAGCTTTTAATAAGTGGGAAGCCTGCTTAGACAGGCTAAATACATGTTTTATCCTTAACTAAAAGACTAAAGCTTTTTATTTACAAAGAAATCAATCAGCAGCTAGGAAAAGAGGCCCTACTTCACTGAAAAGATCAAAATGCTCTGGGCTTTGAAGAATAGGGATAAATTCAGAAATGAATGTGATAAGACAATATAAACAAAATGAAATTGAAGCCACCCTATCCGGAACTCCTTTGACTGCCTTCCTGCTGTGTCTCAAAAGTTCCCAGTGTCTTTGCCCATTCTCTACATCGCACCTGCATTAGATAATGTATCCTTGTCCAAGGGAGTGCTCTTGCTGGTATCTTGAATTCTGTTCCTTTCCACTGTATAGGTTCAGAGATTTAGAGATGGAAGACTTCAGAGGTCATCAAATCCAACTCCTTATTTCCCAGATGAGGAAACTGAGGCCTAAGGAGGTTAATAACTTGTCACACAATTACTATGTGTCTGTGGTAGGATTGGAATCTTAGATCTTCTTGATTCCTACTCTAGTAACCATGTTCTACTGATCATTGTCTCTCATGGCTTCTTCCTACTTCCCTACAAACATCCTCAGTTTTCCCCAATTCTAAAAAAGATTTTCTCTGATCCTTCTTCAGTAAGTCAATTTCTCTCTCTCTCTCTCTCTCTCTCTCTTTTTTTTTTTTTGGTGGCCATAAATTTTATTGGGATTGCCTTGGATCATTGAACTGTTGAGAACAAACAAGTCTATCATAGTTAATCATTGTACAGTCTTCTTGTTGTCATATATATCTAATCTATTCCACTGTTCTACACCCTTATTTCCTAGCCAGTCCCATATGGTTCTCATGACTGTTATTTTATAATAGAGTTTTAGGTCTGGTACTGCTAGGCTACCATCCTGAGTATTTTTTCCCCATTAATTTCCTTGATATTCTTGATTTTTTTTCTTCCAGATGAATTTTGTTATCATTTTTTCTAACTCTACAAAATATTTTTCACTTTGATTCGTGTGGCATTGAACAAGTAGACTAATTTAGGAAGAATTGTCATTTTTGTTATATTAGCTCAGCCTATCCATGAGCAATTAATACTTTTCCAGTTGTTTAGATCTGACTTTGAAAAGTGTTTTGTGACAATTCACAACTTTAGCAAAGTTGCAGGATACAAAATAAATCCACATAAATCAGCAGAATTTTTAGATATTACCAACAAAGTTTAGCAGGAAGAGATACAAAAAGAAAATCCATTCAAAATAACTGTTGATAGTATAAAATATTTGAGAATCTATCTGCTGAAGAAAAGTCAGGAACTATACGAACTGACCTACAAAACACTTTCCAAACACAGTCAGACTTAGTCAATTGGAAAAACATTAAGTGCTTATGGGTAGGCTGAGTGAATATAATAAAAATGACAACATTACCCAAACTAATTTACTTATTTAATGCTATACCAATCAAACTCCCAAGAAATTATTTTACAGATCTAGAAAAAATAGTAGCAAAGTTCATCTGGAAGAACAAAAGGTCAAGAATTTCAAGGGAATTAATGAAAAAAAAAAGGCTGATGAAGGTGGCCTTGCTGTACCAGATCTAAAAATATATTATAAAGTAGCAGTCATCAAAACCATTTGGTACTGTCTAAGAAATAGAGTAGTCGATCAGTGGCATAGGATAGAATCATAGGACAAACTAGGCAATAACTATAGCAATTTAGTGTTTGATAAACCCAAAGACCCCAGCTTTTGGGATAAGTACTCACTATTTGACAAAAACTGCTGGGAAAATTGGAAACTAGTGTGGAAGAAATTAGGGCTTGACTCACACCTAACACCACATACCACAATAAGATTTAAATGGGTTCATAATTTGGATATAAAGAGTGATATTATAAGTAAATTAGAGGAACATAGTATAGTTTACCTCTCAGACCTGTGGAGATGGAATAAATTTATGTCTAAAGAAGAACTGGAACTCTTAATTGAACACCAGATAGATAATTTTGATTATATTAAGTTAAAAAGTTTTTGTACAAATAAAACTAATGCAGACAAGATTAGGAGGGAAGCAATAAATTGGGAAATCATCTTTACATTTAAGGGTTCTGATAAAGGCCTCATTTCTAAAATATATAGAGAATTGTCTCATATTTATAAGAATTCAAGCCATCCTCCAATCGATAAATGGTCAAAGAATATGAACAGACAATTTTCAGATGATGAAATTAAAACTATTTCTAGTCATATGAAAAGGTGCTCCAAATCACTACTGGTCAGAGAAATGCAAATTAAGGCAACTCTGAGGTACCACTACACACCTGTCAGATTGGCTAAGATGACAGGAAAAGATAATGATGAATGTTGGCAGGGATGTGGGAAAAGTGGGACACTGATACATTGTTGGTGGAACTGTGAACGGATCCAACCATTCTGGAGAGCAATTTGGAGCTATGCTCAAAAAGTTATAAACCCTTTGACACAGCAGTGTTTCTATTGGGCTTATATCCCAAAGAAATCTTAAAGAAAGGAAAGGGCCCCACATGTGCAAAAATGTTTGTGGCAGCCCTTTTTGTGGCTAGAAACTGGAAACTGAATGGATGCCCATCAATTGGAGAATGGCTGAACAAATTATGGTGTATGAATGTTATGGAATATTATTGTTCTATAAGAAACGACCAGCAGGATGATTTCAGAAGAGGCCTGGAGAGACTTGCATGGACTGATACTGAGCGAAGTGAGCAGAACCAGGAGATCATTAAACATGGCAACAACAATACTATATGATGATCAATTCTGATGGACATGACTCTCTTCAATAATGAAATGCTTCAAACCAGTTCCAATTGTTCAGTGAAGAAAGCCATATACACTCAGAGAGAGGGATATGAAATGTGGACCACAACATAACATTTCCATGCTTTCTATTGATATTTGCTTGCATTGGGTTTCCTTTCTCAGATTTTTTTTTTGTAGAAAGGATTTTTCTTGCACAACAATGATAAGTGTGGAAATATGTATATATACATATATTCAATTTGTCAAGTACTTTAACATAATTAACATGTAGTGGATTTTCTGCCATCTAGGGGAGGGGTGGGGACTAGGGGGGTAAAGTTTGTAACAGAAAGCTTTGTAAGAGTCAATGTTGAAGAATTACCCATACATATGTTTTGCAAATAAAAAGTTTTAATAATAAAAAAAGAAAAGTATTTTGTGATTATATTTATATAATTCCTGGGTTTTTCTTGGCAAATAGATACCCAAATATTTTTATCATTGAAAAAGTAGTTCACAGTAAATACTTCTGACCTTTTCTTATCAGTCTTTCATTCCTTGATACCTTCCAATTTAATTTCTGTCCCTTCTGCTTTATTGAAACACTATAAGAATCACGAATGCCTTCTTTTTTGCCAAGTCCATTTTTCAGGTTCCATGTCCTCCTTCTTTGTAGCTTCTATCACTATGGCCTCACTTTTTTCTTCAATGCTTCTTTTTTCTCCCCCCCCCATTTTAATAATATTTTATTTTTCCAAATTCATAAAAAGATACTTTTTAACATTCACCTTTGTTTGCAAAACTTTGTATTCCAAATTTTTCTCCCCTCCCCCTTCCTCAAGACAGCATGTAATCCAACCTAGGTTAAACATGTGCAATTCTTCTGAACATATTTCCATATTCATCATGCTATGCAAAAAAAAATAGACCAAAAGGATACAAAATACAAGAAATTAAAAAACAAACAAGCAAACAACAACAAATGAAAATTCTATTCTTTGATCTACATTCAGTCTTCATAGTTCTTTCTCTGGATGTGGATGGCACTTTCCTTCATAAGTCTATTGAAATTGCCCTGAATCACCTCATTGTTGAAAAGAACCAAATCCATCATGGTTGATCATCACATAATTTTGTTACTATAAGCATAATAATAGAAGGCTTGTGCTATGTAGGGGAGCTTCTTTGGTGGTGTCCTGTAGTAAATAGTTGGAGGCCCCTGCTGATATTCATATCATCTGTTCCAATATTATGCTCTCTTAGGGCAGCAAAACATGAAAAGGTATAAATATAGGTTATGTGGGGAAACTGCATTGCTCACATTGCATGGGTAATTATCTCCCTCTTGTGGCTTGAGAGGAACTTGGTGAAGAGAGAGATTTTTATCCCATTAGGATGTAGGCTCCTGAATGGCAGGGATTTAAAAAAAATTTTTTTTAGGGGGTGATAGGGGAGATATTTGTCTTTTCACTGTAAGCTTTTTTATTTAACCATAGAATTGAGTTACTTTCCACAATTTCTTTAAAAAATTTTTTAAAATTTAAAACTAAATGCAAAATAAGAAAAAAAATAGAGAAGGGAAATAAAAGAAAAACATTCAGAATATGTAGCAACGAATTTCCATTTCACAAAAGCATATGTAGTAATATATAATAATAGAGGACATTATATTCATGACTCTTTATGTTTTCTTTGCTTCCTTTGTAGGTTATTCTGCACACACACACACACACCTGCAGACATAAATATATCTAGATACACATATAGATATTACATGCATACTACATGCACACACACATGTGCACACATTTGCATACATACACATTTTCACATGTTGGTATGCAATTAAAACAATATTAATATGGTTGACATATAATGTCAATTTCTCTCTTGATTGAATCTTTGTTTGACTTAGTCTGAGATCATTGATTAGTAGACATACTTTTTTTCTAATAAATTCTACTCCAGATTCTTGTTATTGTATTTGTGTAGATCTCTTATTTCCTATCCCTGCTAACTCTTCTACTTTAGTTCTGCTCCTTAACTTGTGTTGCTATTACTTAACCTCCCCTCAATCATGGATCCCTCTCTTATCTTCTCCCCCCAACTTTTCCCTTCTTCTTTACCCCTTTCCCATTAATCCACACACCTTGTTCCATTGCCATAAATCTACATATCCTTCTATATCCTACTCCCCTTATTTCTTTATAGATTTTGGAGGGTGCTATACATATATATATATATATATATATATATATATATATATATATATATATTTAATCCATCCCTGATGTAAGCTTTCAGAACTGTCAATCCTTTCTTCTCCTCTAATGCCTGTTAGTTTTTCCTCTACACCTCATTCATATAGCATAATTTCTATTTTTACCTTTTCCTTGATAGTTTTGCTTTTTAGAGTCAGATCATACTCAGCTCTGCCCCAATCTTTTTCTTTTTTGTTGTTGATAGGGAATATATTTATCTTTTCAAGAAAAAGCAAGGTGCATTCTACACTGAAAACATTTGTTATTTAACTATTTGTAGAACTGCGTTGTTTTCCATAATTTCTTATGTCTCTGACTCTGATGGGCATTGGTGAGATGTCAGGAGTACTAGTCAGTCAATAAACATCAATTAAGGGCCTACTATGAGTCAGATACTGTGCTAAGTACTGAGGATACAATGATTCTGAAATCTATCTGTATCTCTGTCTCTATCAAACAGAAGAATATGTATATATACTATGTATCAGATACTATGCTTAGTAATGAGGATACAAAGAAAACAAAGATAGTCCCTGGCCTTGAGAAGATCAGAATTTAATGGCAAGAGACAACATGCAAACAATTACTATGTGTAAACAAGCTATCCACAGAATAAATTGGAAATAATCAACAAAGGGAACGTACTAGCATTAAGAGGGATCAGGAAAGACTTTTTGTAAAAGGTAGAATTTTAGGCAGGGTTTGAAAGAAGCCATGGAAACCAGTTGGCAGAGATGAGAAGGAAGAACATTTCAGGTATAGAAAGAACATTCCAGTGAAAGTGGGTCAGGAGATGCAGTGTTTGTCTGAGGCATAGCCAAGGTCATTGGATATGAGAGTAACTGGTAAAGGATAGAGTAGAAAATGTGAGAAGACTGGAAAGATAGGGATGGGATAGTGTTATGAAGTGTTTTGGATGCTAAACAGAGGGGTTTTTAAAAATTTTTTTTTATTTGATTCTGGATGTGATAGAGAGCCAAAGGAATTTATTGAGTAGGAGGGTAACATTACAGACCTATGATTGTGACACATATGTTGTCATTTGCCACTCACTTTCATCTTTCTTCTTTCTTTCTCCTCTTGCTTCTCCTGCTCTTCCTCTTCCTCCTCCTCCTCTTCCCCTCTCCCTCTCTATAGACAGTAGCATTTATTCAAAGACAGAAGTGAAGCAGGAAAAATGCTGAATCTGGATTTAGAGGAGCTGAGTTTAAATTCTGGGTCTTCTAGTTACAATTTATTGTGACTTTGGGAAAGTCACTTAACTTTATTGAGCCTGTTTTTTCAACTGTAAAATGAGGGTGTTGGACAGGATGGCTGTGTAGTAGCCATCTGTCTCCAAATCTATGAACTTCTGTGTTGAAGACATTGTGCTAAGTGAGTGATACAAAGATCAGAAAGAGAGAACTTTTGTGGAACTCAATATTTTACTTATGTTAATTATTTGCATGCACATGCTTTGTATATTCCCCTAATTATAATAGCTGTAAACCATAATTAACCTACACCTTTCCATCCCCATCTCCCCCCCCCCCGCCCCCAACAGGGACCTGTGAAACTGCTCAGGGTCTTGCATGGAATGGGGCACTTGAGCTATCTGATTATTCCTTATCCTTCTTACATGACAAGGAAAGGCAATGGAACAAGCATTTTTTTTTAGAGGCCCTACTTATGCTAGGTACAGTGTTAAGTGCTTATAATATTATCTAATTTGATCCTCACAACAGACCATCTGACTCACTCTTCTTATTCTCAACTGGAAGGACAATACATTGCTTCATATTATCCCTTAAAGTATTTAAGGATGAAACTAACAGGGTAACACTAGTTGAACACTAGAAAATGTTACTCAAACAATTATTATATAGAAACATTTATTAACATAACAATAAGTCCATGGTATTAGAACCTGAAGATTATATTCTTCCAATATGCTGCTGGAGAAGATTTTAAAATGGTGCTAAAGAAAACAAAAATGAGATTCTGGGAAGCCAAGTGAGCTGAGAGTCCACTTTGTGGTTGTTTGATCAAATTGGACTCCTTGGATTGTCCAAGTAAAAACTTGTGCCACTTTATCACAAGTCCTTAGGAATTATCATTGGCTATTGTGTTGGAGTTTTCAAGTTTTCTTCTATGTATGTATATGTATAAATACATGTACACACACATATTATACAGACACATTTGTTTTAATCAGTCAAGATCTGCTTTCTATTCCTCCTACTCCACTCTCTCTTTTCCCATTGAGAATGAATACATACATACATACACACACACACACACACAAACCCAAAGCCCATTATATGCATGTACAGTCAATCAAAACAAATTTCCACATCAGCTATGTCTTGCACAATAATTGTTCTCATTCTGCATTCTGAGACCTTCCCCTCTGTATTTGGAGGTGGGTGATGTGTTTTATCATTAGTGTTTTGGAATTCTGAAGAGTTCAGTACAATAGTATTCCTATATATCTGTATACCATAACTTGTCCATCCATTCTCCAATTTATGGGCATCCCCTCACATTTCATTTCTTTAGGCATTATTACTTATAATCTTTTGATAATGTCTCTGTAATATTTTGGGCTAGGCTAATTAATTTACCCATTATCTGAGTAAGTATCCTTTATGGAGAAGGGGCTAACCATGTCCATCAACTGCCACCAACTGTCACCTGGAGGCAGATAAGTGGGTGACAAGATTGCTGAACTAGGCTAATTAAATTACCTATTATCTAAGGAAGTATCCCTTATGGAGAAGGGGCTAATCATGTTCACCAACTGCCACCAACTGTCACCTGGAGACAGATAAGATTGCTGAGAGGGAGGGGGCAGCATCACCCAGGAAAGTCAAGGCACCAGCTCCCTTCAGACCCCAATGAAGATGAAAGACCCTGAGCCCAGGTGCTCTGGAATAGCTGAGTCTCCTCCTTCCCCTAAGAGAATCAGCTCTGCTTTCAGCTTGGGCCTCATGACCATCTTGGAGGGGTTCAATCACTATAGGGAAAGAGCCTACATTCCTCACTACCACCAATAACCACTAGCCAACTGCCTCCAACGACCAGGTAAGCCCTAATGCCCTGCCAAGGTTGTTACCCTCCAGGCCAACAACATCAGAAATAAACGTGATTCCCTCTCCCAGTAGAAATTGCATTACAGAAGAGGTATCACCATCTACTTTGGTACTGCACTCTTTCTGTTTTCCAACTGAAATTTTCTATACATGTTCTCTTCCCAGTTTCTTGAAAACAGGGAATGTCTTTTCTATTTGTATCCTCAGTGCTTGGCACAGTGTTTTGTGCTAAGAATTTAAGAAATGCCTTTGTATTCATTCATTTCTTCCTTTCTTCTCTCTCTCCTTCTCCTTTTCTCCTCCCCTCTTTTTTCCTTCCCTCCTTCCCTCTCTCCCATACTTTCTCTCTTCCTTCCCTCCCTTCTCTCCTCCCCTCCCTCCTCCCTTCTCTTTTTCCTCCCTCTCTCCCTTTTCCTCCCTCCCTCCCTCCCTCCCTTCCTTCCCTCCCTCCCTCCCTCCCTTCCTTCCCTTCCTCCCTCTCTTTTTTCCTTCCCTCCCTTTTTTCCTCCTCTCCCTCCCTCCCTCCCTTTTCCCCTCCTTTTCTCCTTCTCTCCCTCCATTCCTACCTCTCTCCCTTCCTCCTTCTAAATCCTTCCATCCCCTCCCCTTCTCTCCTCTCTCCTCTCCTCTCCTCTCCTCTCCTCTCCTCTCCTCTCCTCTCCTCTCCTCTCCTTTCCTTCCTTCCATTTCTTCCTTTTCCACCCTAGATTCTCACATTCAAAGGTGTTCTATGACTGTTTTCCATAGATTTAATGCTCTGGGAAGAAAAAAGTCTATTAATTAGCTGCAGAGATGGACTTGATTTAAAGTATTTACAAAATACTTTAGTAGAAAAATAGTTTTTTCTTTCTCCCAAAGGACTTGAGATGATCCTACAAGTATGGGGAAGTCTAATGTGCCTAATGAACATAAGCTATACCTCTGATTATGTAACTCTGTGCTATTATTTTCTGTTCTCAGGTGAACTAGAATTGAGACAAAACAGATTAGGATGTGACTCTGGAAGACTCAATGAATTAGAAGAATTGTCAGAGGTGCTGACACTGAGCCATCCCCAAAGAGAGATCTCTTGGACCCATTTCAGCAGTGAATTGACTGAAGTTGTGCCTTGAGGCAAAGGGCCGATTGACCGCTCCATCAGCTGTGCAGAACCCTCAAAATGAATTCTTTGCAAATGAATAATTGAAGAAACAGATTAATGAATGGAATGTCCAGAAGCAGGTGGAATCATGTGTTGGCAAGGTTTCCTTCATAGATGTATGCTGCTTTTATATACATTCCAAGAGTCTCATGAATTTGGAATCTTTTAGCTTTGGCAGTTACATGTGTTGGCAGATCATATCCCATTACTGCATACTCACCTCCTTTTTTTTTTTTTAACAGAAGTATACTTTTATTTTTTTTAGGAGTAAACATTTATTAAGCATATAGAATCATATGTTGATTTTTTTGGATCTTTGATTTCATTGGCATACAGTGGGCTTTCCAATGAAAGGACCATCTTGGACCAAAGTAATTCAGCACCTCTTTGTAATTTAGAGTCTTAGTAAGTTGCCTTATGGGATACTGAGGAATTAAATGGCCTGCTTGGGGGGGAAAGTGGGCTTCAGAAGCATGACTTCGAGTAATTCAGTCTTCATCCTGACTCCAAAGCTGACTCTTATCCACTATGCTGCCTCTGATTGGGGAAATTGTAGCTCAAAGACAAATATGCATATTGTTAATCAGAAGGGAATTAGCACTATCAGATATCTTCTTGGCAACAACAATTTAGCTTTAAAAATTTCTAACATTAAGTTATACATACTATAGTTGAATGGAGAATACTTATGTAGAAGGGAGAGGAACAGGGCTAAGGCTCATAAGAGGAAGGTGGTGCACCCACAAATAGAACGTCGGTGTCAGATGTTATGGGGGCAGTTTGTAGGGAAAGTACTTATGGGAAGATGGGACAGAGGAATAAGGAAGTCATGCCTTGTATCTATTCTGGCTGCATTATGTTAGGGCCTTCCTAGTAAGAAGGAAAGAAACAAAGTTACTGAGCATCTCAGCACTCAGAAAAAAATGAAATTGCTCAGGGCACTAAAGGAGCATGGATAAGTATTTTTGAATTTTTCTCTGAGAGGAAAGGAAAAATGACTATTAAATTGCCTTTAAGAAATCAAGAAGCAACAATAGCTAGGGAGAGAAAATGTGAAAAACCCTACATCCATAAAATCATTTTTCTCAAAACAGGATGCAATAACATCAAGGGAATTGACAGAATTTACTTCTCCTTTATAGGTCTGTCTATGTATACTCACTCCCATATATATATACTTATACATATATAATGTCTCCTTTTCTTTTTTTAACTTACCAGTGTTCTTTCATATCACTTTTGAAAATGGGGGGGGGAGGAGAGAGGGAAATAACCCTTGCAACAAATAGGCTTCATTAAGCCAAACAAATTCCCTCAATGGCTTTGTGTTCAAATATGCATACCTAATTTGCATTTTGAGTCTATACATCTCTGTTAGGAAATGGGTAGAAGGCTCCATCATTGGTCTTCTGGAATCTATTTGTATCTGTGTCTCTGTCTCTGAAATGGAAGAACATGTATATTTCATCACCAATACTTAAGCTGCAATGGAAGGGATTTATATAGTGTTAATTTTTCCTCCAGCATGGGATAGAGACTGGACTTGTGATTTTATTGGTGTAGGGAACTTTCCATGAATAAACTTCCCTTGGAGCAGATAGGTGGCAATCATAGAGAACTGGGCCTGGAATCAGGAAGTCCTGAGTTCAAATCTTTCTTCAGACACTCAACACTTCCTCTTCAAGGACCAATATCATTCACTGGAGAAGGTCAGGGGATAGGATGGTATCTTAAGAAATTGATTTACTATAGATTGTATTCATTTGAGTTTTGGCCTGTGAATCACAAAATCATTTTGCATTGCTTTTTTTTGGAACTACTCTTCTTTTAATATTGCTTTAGTGCTGGATAAAGTTTGATTCAAGAATTGTCAATTCATATGCTATCTTTATCCTAATCAAGCAGAGTCATGTATAGTTTAATGACTAGTCAAGTTGGTGTTGGGGTAATGGTGATCACTATTCTTTTCAAAAGAAGAAAAACTGTTTTGTTATGCTTGACCATATCCTTTTGTGGAATAATACTTCTCTATTCCTTCCCATATATCTACTTCAGACAAATTTACTATTCAGATGTGGCAACAGAATCATTATTATAACTTCCATATGTCTTTTTTATTTTCTAACCTAAAAAAGGAGAGATAATTAGCTATATATATAGACACCAAGAAATGATAAATACAGAATGTCAAGAGAGGCCTATGGCATATAACTGTAGTTATATGGATTAATTTCAAGCAGGTAGCGCTTTCATTAACAGATGGAATATCATTCTTTATCAGGAAAGATTCAAAAGGTGGTGAGAAGCCTTTATTGGATGCTGGAAATAAAAGTTCTAGGTAAAATGAGGAAGCAGGAACAATTTTAGCTAGATAGAGTGACATTCCCCGAACATTTATCTGGGCAGTCATTAGTTACCTGGGCCTCTGACAGTCCATGTCTCTGCTCTGGTGGTCTCTGTGGTTAGTACAGTCAGGTTGCTTGAATTTCTGCCTTATCTTTCTCCTCTTTCCACATTCCCTTCTTACTCCACTTGGCTCTTATGTAGTAAAAGATATGGGAAGGTATTGTTATATGGAAATTTGAAGTCCTAATAGCTTGTGAATTGCCTCCAGAATCTGTGAATTGCATCATACCAGATTTAGACTCAGAAGGAATGTTAGAGATGATCAAGTTAGGCCAGCCTCACTTTGCACAGACACATGACTCAGAGAAGTTAAATGACTCTCCCACTGGATAAAGTTGCCAAAGAAAAAGGAAAAAAAGAAAAAGAAAGGAAAAGAGTTATTGAAGCATTTTTTAAATGCATAGAAAAAAAGGAAAATCAGAATGAAACATGAATAAATAGGACAGCTTTGAAATTCGCATGTGAGTTTGTTTTTACATCCAATCATATATAATGTATTTTTAACAAGGAAAAGTACATGTTAGAAAAGTATGTAATAGAAGTTTATAGTTTCATTTAAAATAAACACTGAATTCTCTGTAGAAAGGGTTTATGGTAGAATCTAATTAGTGGAAAAGTATCAGAGAACAAATAGCATTTGATACAGCTTCAAAGGAGACAGTGTTGCTTGGTGAAATTAACATAGTCTCAGAAGTTATCTTTTATCTCTGAGTTTCTTGGTGCTGGTCCCCTAGAGACAAGTTGTATGGTTCTGAATGTAAGAAGACAAAGATCAGCGGGTGCTTTATGATGTCAGGGCATCCCCAGATTCTTTTTCAGGGACATAAAAATCCAGTTCTTCTATAGACATCTATAGAAGCTCATCTGTGTTTTCTGTATCGCAAGACATAGTTCTCTCAGGAAAGAGTCTGTTTGTCTGTACTATTTTACTCCTGATTATTTTGGGGTTTTTTGGAGACTTGGTCTCATAGTGGGACATAAAAATCCAGTTCTTCTATAGACATCTATAGAAGCTCATCTGTGTTTTCTGTATCGCAAGACAGTTTTCTCAGGAAAGAGTCTGTTTCTCTGTACTACTTTACTCCTGATTATTTTGGGATTTTTTGGAGACTTGGTCTCATAGTCTTCCACTATTGGGGAAATTTGTAGTCATCAAGACAAGTTGGAATTGAACAGTCTGTTTCTTGATCTTAAGAGCATTTGAAAGATTTCTTTTTTATCTTCTTAGGGTTCTTATTGGTGAGTGGGCTATCATGGGGCATGGTAGCATCTCTCTGCCATGTGGGAAAAATCAGGGTAGCCAGGGACAGTTAAGGGGACAAGACTGGAAGAGGCAAAGAGCTAAAAGCACGTGCACAGTCCTGAGAAGGACACAGTTGTCATTCAGCCCTTGAACCAAAGTACTTAAGAGCTGCAAATCAGATTCTTTCTGATTTCTTCCACAAGTCAGGCTCATGGAGTCTCTGAATTGGATCTCTTCACTGACAGGAAAGTGGGAAGAAAGCTTGAGAGGGCTTAAGGAGAAAAAAGGGCTATGTACTCTAGACCAATGATCGCCAAACATAGTTGTGATATTCTTTTTTTTTTTCCTGAGGCAATTGAGGTTAAGTGACTTGCCCAGGGTCACACAGCTAGGGAATGAGTGGCTGAGACCGGATTTGAACTCAGGTCCTCCTGACTTCAGGGATGGTGCTCTATCCATTGCACCACCTAGCTGCCCTGGTGTGATATTCCTAAGTGGCTTCAATTTAACTTGAAAGGCTGCCCAAGACATTTTCAACAACTCATTAAAAAGCACGTGTAGCTTTATGTACCTTGAGGAGAATTTGAGGAATTGACTCAGACTGGTCACAAAACAAAACAAGGAAAAAGGCAATCCAAATTAGAAGAGTTGTCCCTTATTGCTGTTCTCCATTACAATTTGGAATTGTAATTCATTTACAATTCGTAAGTATTGTAATTTCAATACTTATGGTAAATTCATAAGTTTGACAAACGTTACTTGAAAACTGCAAAGCAGAAAGTACATGAAAAATTGCTTTTGGAGCCTGTGTTTGATTTTCATAATCTTGGGTATTGGCTACATTATCCAGGGACTGTATCCTTGATTATTGTTAAGATCCTAAGTAGCAGAAACCAATTTTGTTCATAGAGGACTTTCTGTTAGGACAGGGGTTTATATAACCTATGGTGTATGGACTTGTTTTATGAAATATTTTGATAACTATTTCAATATAGTTGATTTCCTTCCTATGTATTTTATGCATTGAAAAATATTCTTGTACATGTTTAACTTAGATCACCTATTATCTAGAGAGGGATAGGGAGAAACATTTTGGAACACGAGGTTCTGCAAAAGTGAATGTTGAAAACTATCTTTGCATGAATTTGGAAAAATAAAATACTATGGAAATTTTCAATTCTAAAAAAAAGAAACATTATTCTGAGAAAGGGTCCTAATATTTCACCAGACTGATAAAAGGAGTTCATGACACACATAAAATTATGAACTCCTTATTGCAAGTATTTAGACTGAACAGAGTTGGTGGAAGACTTTGTCTTTTTACCCTGTATGTTTCTTGTATATAACCCATTTATTTACATGCTTTTTTCCCAATTAGTGTGTTAAGAACCTTGAGGACAGGGACAATTTTTCTTTTTTTTGTCTGTCTTTTGTATTTTCAATGCTCAGCATAGTGCCTGACACTTCATAAACACTTAATAAAGACTTGGTGATTGACTCTTGGTCCCACAGACTCTCATAAATACAAAATGGATATAGGATAGGATCATCTATCAATGTCATTACTGCTTTCCTATTGCTTTCCAAGCATTTAAAAATTTTTAATTGATGTCTTTTATTTTTAATATCATCATAGTTTTTCCCAATATTTCTTCTCTCCTTTCCAGCAAGCCATCCTATATAAAAATTAGTTTTTTAAAGACAAGAAAAAGAGGGAAAGAATCATATAATTGATTAAAATACATTTGAAAAAAATCTGAAATCAAACAAATGGCCACCACTTGTGGCCGGCCATTTGAAGGAATAGTTTGGGGTTATCCTCTCATCTTTTTTTGTTTGACATGCTTTTTTAATCATAATTTTGATATTCTATTGGGGGGGGAGGTAGTAGTTCTTTTTGCATTGTTGTAATAATTTTGTGTATTGTTTCCTTTCTTGAAACATTTTTATAAATTATAATCTGTGTTCCAGCTGGGTAAATTTTATATATTGATTCTTGAGTACTTTCCAGACAAGATTAAAGTGGGGAAATTTCATTTGGGGCTGTTCCTATTGAATTTAATTTTCTGCAGAACTGCAAGTGGCACAACATTTTTCCTTATTTAAAGCAAAACTTGGTTGTAAAATTGTCATTTGTATAAAAATTAATTATAGAGTGCCTAACTTCTGAGTGCAGATTGAAGCAGATTTTCTAAATTTTTTTTAAAAAATATGACAAGAGCAAATTATTTGGTTCTATAGCAAATAAATACTAAAAAAGACAGTGCCTTGACAAAGATTATTATGTAGAAATAACTTCATATTTTGTGATTGTCAAGAGAAATAAGTTGTGTTGAAATGTGTAAAGTGATGTAATTATTTGAAAAGGATAAACAGTCATTTAATTAGATTCAGATACATGTCTTTTTGAGACTAAAAGGGGAAAGAAAATAAGATAAAGGGTAACTTTTAAACTTTTCCCTTTAACCAAATTGCTTCAGGTGTATGATAGACATTTGGTGCTCTGTGATGTCAAGATGACTTCAATGCTTGTGGTTCTATTCAACAATCACATGGTTGAAATGTCCTTGGGATGTAGTCTTCTAAGGGGGAGCCATTTTTAGAAGAGATTGATTTGGCTTTTTTTTTTTTTTTAATTTGGTTAGTTTCTACTGTGGACTTAATTTCTTGCCTCCACTAGTCAGAGAAATTTCTAAGCCACCAAGATCATTGGAAACTAAGACTAAAACCATGTCCTGACTTTGGGACATTTGAAATCCTTTTGTTCTGTTCTTAGAATTCCTATCAGTGAGATACACTTTGCTGTGGGGTGAACTGTGAAGTGTGGGATCACCAATATGACCCTGTAGAGGATAGAAAGGGAAAAAAGCAGGATTTAGAGAAGTGAATCGGGGTTTCTAGGTGAACTAGAAGATAGAATACCAGTCTGGCATCAAGAGGACCTGAGTTCAAATTTGACCTCAAACATTTGACACTTAATAGTTATGTGACCCTGGCCAAGTCAGTTAACCCTGACTGCCTTGCCCCCCATCCCCCCCAAAAAAGAGTGGGCTGACTGACATAAATTATCATTTCTCTGCCCAAGTTTATGATAGTCCAGTTTGTTTCCAATTTCTTAAAGTAGGATCACAAAATATTCCATTTAAAATATTTTGAATTAGCTATTAAAATTCAAAAACAGATTAAAAGACTCTTTTAGGAGGAGGGAAGGAATACCTCTTGGTGTATGTATCTTCAGTCTGTAGGAGTCTTTTTGCAAAGTCAAGAGTTTTAGACCTGGTCTTGAGCAACTTGTAAGTTATAGAAATTGAGAAAAAATATTTTGTCAAGGAAATTTCACTGAAATCAATGAATGATTGTTGAAATTTCACCTCTAGAGAATTTCATTCTTTTATACTTTTAGGTTTCAATTGGGATAAGGTAGTTCTTTATATTCTCATTTTATATCTTCATTGAAATGAATTTGTTAGTACCTTGGACTGAGATTTTAATAAGGGCATTGAGGAAGCTATGAGTAAGATGGATGGTGTGACCAAAACTGGGAAGGAAAGGAATAACTTGCTCCATTTACTGATCAGATTCTATTGAGGCTAGTCCTGGGTTAAGGATGTATACTATACTATACATACATATGTGTGTATATGTATATATAATATATATATGTGTGTGTGTGTATTACATAACAGTGATTCAGAATGAGGACTATAAGAAATAGTTAAAAAGATAAGGAAGCTAAAAGAGCATTTAATTATTGATTAATAGCATATATAGGAATAACTGGAACCAGACTTCCTCATTTTTTATGTATTAATATATCATTTTATCAAGGAAATCCTTCAGTGGAAGAATGGTGAGAAAATACAAGATATTTCCAGAAGGTGAGAACTTTGGTTTTCTTAAATGCGTCCCCCATCACCTGTCTCTTGGTGGGTGGTTCTCATTCTAGTCTGGGAATTTGTAAAACTCATATGGTTTAATGGAAAATCCTGGGTTCAAATTTGGCTTTTGACCCACCTTTATGATTTCAGCAATCACTGAATCTCCTTCCATGTCCTCAGTTTTATCATGTGTAAGATGAAAGGAGTTGGACTAGATGGCCTCTGAACTACTTTTCAGCTTCACATCTCTGAGCCTTGATCTGAGAATCAGGATACCTGGGTTCTAGTCTTGCCCCTGCTACTGCTATCCACTTTGACTTTGGGCAAGTCATTTCTCTTTCTTATGCCTCAGCTTTCATCATTTATAAAATGGCAATATTTGCTGTATCTGCACTGTGTGGCGCTTGGTAAAATGTCAAACAGCACCATAATATAAATGTGTCCTATTTCCTCATCTATCCAACAGGGATGATAATAACTAAATGAGTTTACTCAGTAGACTACATGAGGCAATATATGTAAAAACACTTTGAATACTTGCAAAGTCTGAAGCTCTACTGTTATCGTCATGTCCTGACTATCCCTCTTCCCTCTGTCCCCTATTCCACAAATCCCTTCCCATACCTACAGCATGTGTATTCCCTTAACCTCACTCACATGATCTCTTTTTTATCAGCATCCTTGGTCCAGTTGCCTCCAAAAGATTTTTGTCAACAATCCAAGTTTGTGCTGTTACCATGTCCTCCTCATAGGATAGCACCATTGTGGGATCGAGGTCACCCATCCAGGGCTGAGCAGGGGTCACTCAAACAGCAGGCCTCAAGCACCAGATCATCACCCCTACCTTACCGGAGAGCTGCATCTGCACAGTTACCCTGCCCCAGTGAACACCAGTACCACCTCCACCACCACCTTCACCACAGATCAACAGTAATACCATTATCTGATTCAAAGAATTACAAACCATCTCCATGCCCTAAACAAAATTCTAGTGCCTCAGTGTCACATTTACCTTGCCCTTATTTCAAGGCAAGATCAGATGCCATAACTGCTGAATTTTCTGATTCTGAACTTCTTCTGGACCCTGATCACAATCCTGAGGATCCACTGAACCCTTGTTTTTGGGCACAGACTCCTTCAGCCATTGGCTACATTCCCAAGATTTTAAAGAGCCATGGCCATTCAGGGCTACCATACTTCAGCCATCAGCTTCTACCTTCACTTCTCTCTCTCCCCTTCCACCTATGTCCATCACCATCATCTATGTCTTCACCACCTCAGTCTTCTCCACCACCACAACCACCACCACCCCCAAAGCAGCCTCAGTCTTGGCTTCAGCCCCGACCTCAGCCCCGAGCTCAGCCTCCACCTTTATGTTTTCATTTGCCTTTGCCTCAACCTGTACCTCCAAAGCCATTTCCATCTTTCACTGATCGGAGGGTCAAGAAACAGGCTAAGCTTCCACCTCATGTAGAACGTAGGGCCAAGACAGCAGCTGCTATAATCTCATTGCGCCCAGTTTGTCCCCAGAGTGCCTCAGGTGTACGAGGAAGCCACCTTAATTCCCAAGCTAAAACCCCACCACTTCGAGGGCATCAAACGAGGACTTCTGCCCTTTTAGGATGTCTCCACCTGCAACATAAAGGCAGGATTTTGTCACCTTCACCTGAACATCATTCTAGGCTCACAGCTTTGAAAACAATCAACTTATCCAAGAACAAAACTTCCAAGGCATAACATCCTGACCCTTTTCCTGAGGATATGACTACAATGTTAGGATTCTTAGACTATACTCATGGGATTCAAAATCAGACACAAGTGACAAAGATGCATAGAAGAGCAATCACTTCATGCTTCATCACTGCATCTTCATTACTTCACACATGCTATACTAGGGTCACAAATGCATGTGCACCATACTCCATCTACTGTGTTCTAGATAGGCACAGGTCATCTAATCACCATCTTACCATCAGGCTAGAGCAGCAACTATACCATCACCAGACTGAACTATAGAACCTTTAATAACATCCATGCCTGGAATACTGGGCCAAGGTTAACTTGACACTTTTCATAAGTTCCAACTCATAATGATTAAGGCTCCACTCTGCCCTGATTATAAAGCCACTTATAAAACTGAGCCATAGCAATACCCTGACCACCAAGTTGTACCTCAACTAGTCCTGACCATTGAACTGAAGTTTTCATGGAGCTCAACCATCATAGACTCAGACAGTTGACTTGAAGCAATTGCTATCCCCAAAGTCCAAGCCATAACATGAACTCTTGAGTCTAAACAGGGTTTTGAACAAAGCAAGCCTTTGCTGAGTCTAGATAATGGGGCAAGGGACCCAATACTTTGATATCACCCTATTTATTTATATCAACACAATTCATTTGGATGTAGGCCAAAAAACTGAGCTTGCTCTGAACACTGAAAATTGAGGCCATATAAACAATGGGGCTGCGAAGCTGGGCAAAGAATCCCTTTTATCTTGGTGACTGGAATTGTACTTTTACTGAGTCCCCCACATTAGATTTAGACTGGTTGGGACAATGACTAAGGCCATATCTCTCTGAGGCTTGGATGGACCAGAGAGACTATATAAACTCCCTATTGCCAGGGTACAGTGATACAGTGCCAGGACTACCATGCCACACCTTTACTAGGTTCTAAACATTTGGACAAATTGTCACCAGAATTAGGCCAGCAAGCTGAGAATATTCAGGAGTCTGTCTTCTGGATGTTGCTTTCACTAGATCCTAAGCATCGTTAGAGTCCTTTGAATTACCAATTCCCAGAGTACAGATTCACTGGACCTGAATTACTAGAACAAGGCTTGCTGGGGTCATTCAGGCCACAAATCTCTGCCCTTCCCAGGTCAAGATTTAAATAAAGACGATGCCTAACACAAAGTGTCCTGCTCAGCAGACATATTTCTCCAGGCTTAGATGTACTCTAGTTCATATTTCCTTTGAATCACCAAGATGTTTAATAGGTCTTGAGTATGAGGTTGGGGTTGTGTTGATTGACATTAACAGACAGGAAATATCTTTTATAGTCCTAAACTGTTTAGTGCATGATTTTAATGGTTCTAAACCACTGGGGGAAATTGCCACGAAACCCAAGATTTCTAGATCACATCTCTATCGAAGCCAGATACTTGAATATCTTGATCCTGCCCTGATAAGCTTTTTAATGCCTTGGCCACACTTCTAACATGCCTATGTGACTGGGAAGCAATGCTATCAGTTCCACACAATAATACAACATTCAACTCTATCTCCTGATACCCTATCTCTTCAAATTCTTGATCCCTTATATCACATCCAAACAACCCATTGAAGAGACCCAACTCCTAAGTGTGAATCATCAAGTGACATTTCAGGCCTACCATGTTGCTTCTCATTCCATGTATTCACCTAATCTTGATCACCAGACTATGGATATTTTGGAATCCTATTGGCTAGGTTATATTTTAGCTGGTTCTAAGCCAAAGATATATAAAAACACTGTGACTTAGACCCACAAGCTCCCCAAATCACTGGAAAGTACATCTTTGAGTTATAGACCATCAGGTTACATGACTTTATCCATTACCAAGATGCTATATTCGGTTTTAATGTTCAGACTACACTTCTAACCTGAAACAGATGATTGGAAAGGCATTTCAATGGGTCCTGGACCAGACTCTTCAATACTTTACACAAACCCCAAAAGACATATTGGATCAAAGTCAATTGACCACAAAGTGATACCTCCAACAGGTTTTGATGATTGGGCAAAAGCTTTGGAAGGCCAAACTTCTAACATGTTTCAGACACCAGATTGAAGTTCTAACAGATTGTGACAATCAGCTGTGTCTTCATTGAATTCTGACCACTGAGATGAAGTTCCATCTTAATTTTTTACACTGGACTTTTATTTTTGTAATTGCATTTATATCTCATGTAATAGGGAAAGGGGTGGTGGTAAAGATATGGTGTTGAAATGTTTCACTGTAACTGTTAGTGACATCAATTCCATCCTCTAGGAGAGGAAAAAAATCTTATGAAGCAAATTCTCTTAAGATGAGGGAATGTGGTACCCATCACTCTAGTGAATGCATAGAATTGATTTTGATAGCCTGTTCAGATTGTGTTCATTTCCATGTTCAGGTAATGAAATGTCCTTGTAAAACATAATTACTACCATACCAATCCCTTTGCCTGTCTCTGAGGAAGATATAGGGATAGAGTTTTCTCCAAACTTCCCAGATAAAGACCTTCATTTTTAGCTACCCAAGCTCCCATTATAGTTTGCTCAGGTCTTCCCACCAATCTCTAACCTCATCTTTGAACTTAGATATCATATACTCTGTGTCTGTAAGAATTACTTGAACGGATAAACGAGCATGGGATGGGATTCTATATTTCAGATCTCTCCTAGAGAAATAGAAATTAAATGATGACCATCTTTTATCATAATTTACATATGGTTATTTATTGTTATTTTATGTATTTAAACAAGGATACATGCCTACTCTTTCAATTCAGTTCAGAAATATTAAGTACCTACTATGTGCCAGGCACTGTGCTATGTGTTAGGGATACAATAAGAAAAAGACAGTCCTTCATTAATACATTGTTGATAAAATTGTGAACTGATCCAACCATTCTGGAGATCAATTTGGAACTATGTTCAAAGGGTCAAACTGTGCATACCCTTTGATCCAGCAGTGTTTCTAATGGACTTATATCCCGAAGAGGTCTTAAAGGAGGGGAAGGGAACCCATTTATGCAAAAATATTTGTGGCAGCCCTTTTTGTAGTTGTAAGAAATTGGAAACTGAGTGGATGCCCATCAGTTAGAGAATAGCTGAATAAGTTATGGTATATGAATGTTATGGAATATTATTGTTCTGTAAGAAATGATCAGCAGGATGATTTCAGAGGGACCTGAAGAGACTTACATGAACTGATGCTAAGTGAAATGGGTAGAATCAGGAGTTCATTGTACATGGATGGCAACAGCAAGATTTTATGATGATCACTTCTGAAGGATGTCTCTTCTCAACAATGAGATGATTAAGACCAGTTGCAATGATCTTGTGATGATGAGAACTGTCTACAACCATAGAGAGGACTGTGGGAACTGAGTTGGATCACAACATAGCATTTTCACTTATTTTGTTGTTGTTTGCTTGAATTTTATTTTCTTTCTCGTTTTTTCTTTTTTGATTTGATTTTTTTTTTGTGTAGCAAGATAACTGTATAAATATGTATGCCTATTTTGGATTTACACATACTTTACTTGCTATCTAGGAGAGAGGATGGGAGAGAAGGAGGGGGAAATTGGAATACAAGGTTTTGCAAGGATCAATGTTGAAAAATTATCCTTGTGTATGTTTTGAAAATAAAAAGCTTCAATAAAAATAATCACACACAAAAAAGAATCACACATCTAATCATTTTTTAAATTAAAAAAATTTATTTTTATTAAAGCTTTTTATTTGTATAACATATGTATGGGTAGTTTCCCAGCATTGATCTTTACAAAGCTTTCCATGACAAATTTTACCTCCAGTCCCCTCCCCTCCCCTAAATGGCAGCAAGTCCACCACATGTTAATAATGTTGAAATACTTGACAAGTTGTGCAAGAAAAATCCTATCTTCAAGAAAAAAAAGAAAATCAGAGAAAGGAAACACAATGCAAGCAAACCTCAATAGAGAGCATGAAAATATTATGTTGTGGTCCATATTTCATATCCCTCTCTCTGGGTGTATATGGTCTTCTTCAGTGAACAATTGGAACTGGTTTGAGACAATTCTTTGTTGCAGAGAGCCAAGTCCATCAGAATTGATCATCATGTAATATTGTTGTTGCTGTCACACATCTAATCTAAAGGATGATGGCAATACACAAAAGGAAGCAAAAAGGGGATAGTCAAGGTTGGAATCAAGCAGAGCCTCTGATGGAAGAGGAGTTATCAGGGAAGTTCTAAGTCCTTTGTATAGAAAAACTTTGGGAGAAATTCATTGTTCTGCCCCTCCCACTCTCCTATTAGAGAGAAGAAACTAAAGGGAATTGAGGTGGTATCAAAAATTTAACCAATTTGCATAATAATAATATTTGAGCTTATCCTGAAGGAGGCATGATTTTATCTGGAATCAAAATGAAGGAGAACTGCTGATAGAAAATGTGAGATAGCCAGTTATGAACCAGTCATATGGTTTATGTGGTAAGGGAGAAAAATCTGCATGTTCTCCTATTCTTATCTCATATTCTAGCTTTTATTTATATGAATTACAGATTTTACTCAGAACTTAGTTTTAATAAAAGTCATAAATGTCTTATTAAATTTGCCAGTGGCATAAAGTTGGGAGGAAATAACTGACACATAAAGTGACACATTAAAAAAAAGACTAAAAACTATCTTGACAGTCAAGAATATTTCACCAAAGTTAATGAGGTGAAATTAAATAGCTATAAGCATAAATCTAGAAAAAGATGTGAATTCAAGTCCTGCCTGAGTTATATACTATTTGTATGGCCATGGGCAAATCATTTAATCTTACAGTGTCTCAGGAAAATCGAAGACTAATTCACAGATGAGTTGCTGGTCTTTATCAATGGAGAAATTTCCACACTCAGAATATCTTTTTTTAAAATTTAAATTATTTTATTTTATTTTCAAAACATATACATAGATAGCTTTCAACATTCACCCCTGCAAAATCCTGTGTTCCAAATTTTTCTTTCTCTCTTCCTTCTCCCCACCCTTTTCCCCAGATGGCAAGTAATCCAATACATGCCAAACATGTGCAATTCCTCCACACGTATTTCCACAATTATCATGTTGCACAAGAAAAATCCGACCATAAAGGGAAAAAAGTGAGAAAGAAAACAAAATCCAAGCAAAAAACAACAAAAAGTGAAAATACTATGTTTTAAACCACACTCAGTTCCCCTATAGTCCTCTCTCTAGGTGCAAATGGCTCCCCCCATCACAAGACCATTGGAACTGGCCCGAATCACCTTGCTGTTGAAAAAAGCCATGTCCATCAGAGTTAATCATCGTATAATCTTATTGTTGCTGTGTACAATGTTCTTTTGGTTCAATTCACTTCATTTTTGCATCATTTCATGTAAGTCTCTCCAGGCCTTTTTGAATTCATCCAGCTGATTATTTCTTATAGAACAATAATATTCCATAACATTCATATATCACAGCTTATTCAGCCATTCCCCAACTAATGAGCATCCACTCTATTTCCAATTCCTTGCCGCTACAAAAAGGACTGTTATAAACATTTTTGTACATGAGGGTCCTTTCCTCCTTTTTTATGATCTCTCTTGAATACAGGCCGAGTAGAGTGACTGCTGGATCAAAGTACACCTAGAATTTCTAACACCATTGGAAGCCCCTTCACTTTTCCTCTCTCAGACAATTACTAGCCATGTGATTCTGGGCAAGTAATTTAACCTTTTGTTTGCTTCACTTTCATCATCTGTAAAGTGGGGATAATAGCATCTATCTTCCAGGTTTACTGTGAAAATCAAATGAGATAATATTTATAAAGTGCTTATCATAGCACCTGGCACATAGTAGTAGGTGCTATATAAGTGTTGGCTATTGTTACTATTATTATTACTACTATTATTATATTGTTGCTATTATATTATATTACTATATATTTGGGTCCAAAAATTAACTTCACCAGTGTATGAGATAGGGGATATACAAATAGAGAGCAGTTCATCTGAAAATTTTTTTTAGTATACTTCAAGCTTATTAAGAGTTAGGAATATCATATTCTTAGAGTGATCATTAACTGCTTTAAAAGCGAATCACATCAAGGAATAAGGAGTTCATAAGCTCTCCATCCCCAACCCCTTCTCATTCTGCCTTGCATTTTGTCCTCATTAGATTATACCTGGAATAGTGTGTTCAGAACTAAACATGTTTTTTGAAGACCATGATAAACTAGAGAGCAACCAGAATAAAGAAGGTCCTTAAGTTCATAACATATGAGGACTGTTTAAAGGACAGTTTGGTTAGCTTGAAAAAGAGAAGATAGTGGAGAGGGACAATATTTTATCTTCAAACTTTTAAAGAGCTGTCATTGTTGAGGAATTAAACGTATTCTGCTTATTCCTGAGGGTAGAACCTGGGAATAATTTGTGGAAGTTACCAAGAAGCAGATTTAATCTTGATATAAGGTAGAACTTTTTATGAATTAGAGCTATCTCAAAATGGAATGAGCTGCTTCAGGAAGCAGTGGATTCCTCTTCACTTGAGATCTTGAAGCAGGGGTGTGGGGGGGAAGCTGGATGAATGCTGTCAGGTGCATTGTAGAGAGGAATCAGTCTTCATGTATGGGTCTCTGAGGTCCTTTCTGACTGAAATTCTGTCATTCTATGATATAGATTGGATAGGACTCTCCATCAAACAGTTAAGTTTTATTTCCTTTCTCTCCTACACCATTGTGTTTAATGACAATTCAATGAGTGTCACAGTACTCATAAACCTTGGTAAATGAAACCTATGGCATCCCCAAAACCTATTTGTTCTTATTTCCTTTCTTACCCTCAAAAGAAATTATGCTCATATTTTGATACTTCATGTTTTTCAAAATTTCTTCAGTCCTGAAAAGACTTACATGAACTGATGCTGAGTGAAGTGAACAGAATGTTGTATACAGTAACAAGATTATGTGATGATCAACTGTGATGGACTTGACTCTTTTCAACAATGGAGTGATTCAAGGCAATTCCAATAGACTTGGGATGGAAAATGTCCCCTACATCCAGAGAGAATCACCTCACTGTTGAAAAAGAAATGGATTCTTTTTTTTTTTAATATTGACTCCATGCCTGGTACCCTTTCCGTGCTACCTATCTGCTTCTAGATAACCCTATCTGCTTCTATGGTAGTCTTCATTGTTTGAGATTAACACTTTTGATGTGATCTATGATGTGAGTTTGGCACCAAATGATGTTGTTTGAGGACCAAAATGATGGAGATGATGTAGACATCACCAGATGATAGTGGGCATCAAAGTTAGAGTTTGGTCAGGTGAAGAATTCACAGTGGCCATTCTCTTTGGCAAAAGATAGATTTATTTAGGGGAATAGGTTACAGACAAAATGAAGGTATACAATAGACACTGGGAATGGTAAATATGAAATATAAAATGGAAAAATAGAAAATATGAAAGAGTTGGGAGAACATAGGAGAAGTGGGATTGGGGAGTTAGGAGAGATACTGCATGGCATGAGGGAAGGAGAAGAAGAAAGACACCATGAAGCAATATTGTGTTGGATTGACCCAAAGGATGGCAGAAATCATGGGATGGCTATAAATAGATTTTATAAGGAAAATTTATCTTCAGAGACATGACTGAGGTTTCTGACAGGGCATGGTAAAGTGAGATTGCTCTATACCTCTACAGAGAAGGGGTCTGGGGTTTGATGTAACTTGGATTTTAGACTAGAAAACCTCCTCAGAGACTGGGACCAATGATAGAGCTAAATTGATCTCTATCAATGCCTTCTCCTTGCCTGCCTTAGGGCTCAATTCCTCTGCTAACCATACCTATCATCACTTTCGCATATGTGCAATGGGTTTCAGAGTAGAGCTGGAGAAATAAGTGCTGGCCCCAAGACTATAACTAGTCATTAATATCTATCTATCTATCTATCTATCTATCTATCTATCTATCTATCTATCTATCTATCTATC
>JAJPUD010000708.1:19828-31894 GCA_023553655.1 Myrmecobius fasciatus | reverse complement strand
TCTAGGGTTCTCTAAGTAGACCATCATATCATCTGCAAAGAGTGATAATTTGGTTTCCTCATGACCTACTCTAATTCATTTAATCTCTTTTTCTTGTCTTATTGCCAAGGCTAGCATTTCTAATACAATATTGAATAGTAATGGTGATAGTGGGCAACCTTGTTTCACCCCTGATCTTATTGGGAATGGTTCCAGTTTATCACCATTACATATGATGCTAGCTGATGGTTTTAAATAGATGCTACCGACTATTTTAAGGAAAAGTCCATTAATTCCTATACTCTCTAATGTTTTTAATAGGAATGGATGTTGGATTTTATCAAATGCTTTTTCTGCATCTATTGAGATTATTATATGTTTTTTGTTAATTTGGTTATTAATATAGTCAATTATGTTAATAGTTTTCCTAATATTGAACCATCCCTGCATTCCTGGTATAAATCCTACTTGGTCATGGTGTATTATTCTGCAAATGATTTTCTGTAATCTCTTTGCTAATCCAATGATCTCTTAATGGCCAAATCCATTTGCTTTTTTGGTAGTCCTTATCTTGCTTGACCTCTCTGTAGCATTTGACACTTGGAACCACACTCATCCCCTAGATGCCCTCTCTTGCCTGGATTTTCATGACACATTTTCACTTAGTCCCCAGGTTCCTTTAGATGATCATTACCTTCCCCCACTCAAATGCATGGATGTACCCCAGGTCTCTGTTCTAGGCCCTTTTCGGTCTTTTCTTTACACTATTAGTGCTCTCATTAGCTTCTGTGTGTTCATGCATTACTTCTATGTAGATAACTACCACATCTCTAAAGTTAGCCTCAACATTTCTGCTGAACTACATTCCTATATCACCAACTATCTATAAGCATTTTGAACTAGATGTCCTAGACAACCCAAACACAACAGAATTCATTGTCTTTCCCCTCAAATTTTCCCTTCTTAAGTCTTCTATTTCTCCTGAGAGTATTACTATCTTTCTAGTTACCTCAAGTTTGAAACCTAAAGACTTGACTTAACTCTCTCTTCGCTTGAATAATCAATTGTCACCTATTTGACTCCTTAGCTTTAAGCTTCTTCCCTCTCCATCCATCTTTTGCACAGCTGCCAAATCGATAATCCTAAAATACAAAAGTCTGACCATGAAATCATCCTGCTCATTAAACTCCAGTGGTTCTCACTGTGACTTCTAAAGAATATAATATTCCACTTAACTTTGAAAGCCCCTCACAGTTATGTACTTTTTAAGGCATATTTTACATTACTCCCTTTTATGCATGGTTTTCTAGTCAAATTGGCATGCTTGTTAGTTCCTTAAGAATGTAGCATTTATCTCTTATTTCCAAGCCCAGAATGGACTTTTTTTTTTACTCTTTTTACCTCTAACTCAAGGAATCCCTAGTTTCCTTTGACATTTATTTTCTCAATAATTTAATTTTCAATATATATGCCTTTTTCTTCAACAGATTTGAAACAAAATTTGGGATCTGTTTGTTTTTGTATCCCTGATTCCTAGTGGGTACCTGGCATATAGTAAACATTTAATGAATGCTTATTGAACTAAACTGAAAAATTGGCATTTATATAGAGACTTTAAAATTTGCAAAGTGCATTGTGACAGATGAGGTGACTTGGATTCAGGGTTGGGAAGGAAAATGCTGAGGGCAATAAGATCCACAACTTTGGGCAACTCTCCTCTGTGTCTATATTGGGAAACTGAGGTGGATTTTGAAGAGATCTAAATGAACTAAACCAGTTCTTCTCTGTACTGGGTTTTATGGTAATTTAGTTGACTTTCAATTGCCTGAGAGAATATTGTGACACAGAAAACAAGTATGGTGATTAGAATGTAGCTATTTCTGAATCCAGCTCCAATACTCTTATTGATTATTATGTAATAATCTACTGAAGATGTATTTCGATCATCTGAAACTGGTAGATAGCTCATGATGCATAAGAGCACAGAATTGGAGAGTTGGATGGATCCATAGCCCAACTTGTTCAGGAAAGGATTCCCTGGGACAACATTCCTAACCTCCAAAGAGGGAGATCATCCCATTATTGATTCAGCTCATTCCTCTTTTTAGGATAACTAGGAATACAAAGACAGCTCTAACATTTAGGAAGCTTTTCTCCACCTTCTGACATCAAGCCTAAATTTATTTCTGTGTAAGATTTCTTTGTGCCCCATTTCCCAAGATGACTAGATGGACACATGGTTTCAACATCTTTCAAGAAGGAAAACCACATTCATCCTTGGACCAATTGCTTTCTACTTTTTACTTAAAAGCTCCAGGGAGAAGGCAATAAAATTACCCTTATCTTCCCATGACTTAAATACAAATGTTTGCTTGAAAAAAAGGAAACATCCAGTTGCTGAGAAATGACATCTAAATGAGCGAACTCATAAATCCGGAGTCAGAAGGGACCTTAGAAACTACTTAACTGAACATTTTCATTTCACAGAGGAGAAACTGAGGTTCATGACTATTAGATATGTCCAACCTCACACAGATAGTGTCAGAGGTAGAATTTGAACACAAATCTTTTGACTCTCGTCTGTGTTTTTTCCAATCTTACTGCTTCAGTGCAGGGTTCAATGCAGGGTTTCTTGTGTTCATTCTATCAGCACAGTGCCAAGAAGACACCATTCTCTATTTTTGAGTCCCTTCCCCAACTCCCCTTTGGCCTTCTCCCCATTATCCTATTATCATCTTCCTACCTAATTCTAATGTCTAAGAAATTTCCTGTAGTCAGGCAAAGGATAACTAGTGCTTTATGATGTCATGACACTCTTAGAGTTTTTGTCCACAGAATTTAATCAAAAGTCTAGTCCTACTAAATATCAGAGGAAACAAATCAGTTTTTTTTCTGCAAGGATATAGTCAGTCCTCTTGGGAGACATTGTTTTTTTACTGAATTAGCTGATTTTACTCTTAATAGCTTGTCATTTGGGACCTCAGCTTTTCTGTATTAGGGAAACTTGCAGTCACTTAGGTCAGAAACTAGAATTCCATTGACTAAGTTAATTTCATTTCTTAGGAGCTTTTGAAAAAAATCCATTTTCTGCTCTCCTTGAAATTATCCCTTGTAATTAAAGGAATCAGGTTCAGGAGCTTCTGGGGACAAATGTGATGAAAGGCATTCTTTTGGGGCCAAAAATGAAAGGAGAAAGAAAGAGTTTGAAGGGAATGGTTATATAATTGTTGAGAACCAACAGATGATGCTTGATAGAGCTTCAGTCCTGGGCTTTAGTTCAGAGCATTAACATTGCCTATGGGAGGAAGGAACTCATAGGGTCATATAGGGGTAGGGTTTGAAGGGACTGCAGAGAATATTTGATTCAATCTCCTTATTTTGCAGATGAAGACATCAAGGAAGTGAAGTGGCTGGCTCAACATTACACAAGAGATTTAAATCAAATACTCCTGACTACAGGGAGTAAAGCATTATATAGCTCTAACTTTGAGTTCTTTGATGTAACCCTGACTGATCTCTTAGAGATGATTAATGGGGAACAAAGGACAGTTGATGCTCTATGATCTCAGAGCAGCTTCAAGCTTTCTATTTGGGATGAGTGGCCATAGATTTAGTCTTGCTAAGATGTACAACTCTTTTTTCTGCATTCTAGTACACAACTGGTGCCTGCAAGAGAGAACAATTTTTCTGGATAGACATTATTCTTTTAGTTACTTCATTTCTACTGGAGAATTATCAATCTCTAACCAAGGAAGATTATAGTCAACACTTGAACCTGGATTGATTCCTTTTCTTGGCAATATTTTTTCTGCCTTTCTTTAAAATCTTTTCGGTGAGAGATCACTTTGGGATTGAGAAATAGGAGGCAACAGGTGAGGGGAAGGAGCTGTCATTAGACAGAGTGACTCTGCTATGTATATTTTGATAGAGTTGGGTTTTGAAGAGATTTGGACTAATGTTTCTTAGATCTGATTTTATGGTGATTCAGTTTGTTTCCACATTGTCTACATATTTCAAAATTCTCCAAAAATTGCCTTAAAATCAAATTCATTCAATCACACTTAAAACTATGGCTACAGATGCAAATTTCTGGACATTTCTTTGAGGAGGCAGAATTAGGAGTTATATGAACCTAAAGGGAAGTGGGGTTCATGAAAATCAAACATTGCTAGATAAAGTTTGTTTTGGGAAATCACTGGCAGATTTTTAAAATTCCACCCTCAGAAGGAAAGCTTTTAGTTAAATAAAGTTTTACATTAACACTCAAATGACCTGGGTAGGTAACTAATTTTTTTCTCTATTCTATTCTTATACCTTTATGGGAATGAAGTTATTGGTTACCTGGACAGAATAGATTATAATAAAGACAAGCAGAGAAGAACCTCAAGACAATGATTAATTATAAAGAGAAGACTTGAAATTTATATTACTCAATCCTAATTATGAATTGGAGGCTGTAGGGAATTAGGAAATCCTCCAGGCAGGGGAGGACAGGACAAGCTATAACTATGATGAATCATTTGATTATAGTTGGGCAATTTTAATTCTTCATTTATTTGTTAACATGTTCTCAAGGACAACCTTCAGGAGCCAAATGAAGAAAAAACAAAGACATTTTCCAAAAGGTGAGGCATTTAGTTTTTAGGCATTCAAAAAGCTCCCATTCTGTCTTTCTGGAGTCACTAAGTATTCTTCCTACAAGTCATGGTTCCTTTTTGTTTGTTTGAGATTCCCATCCATTCATTTTGTAGGCCTTCAAAGATTGTATGAGGTAGTTGAAAGAGAACTGTTCTTGGTAATGACACATGAGTTTCAGCTCTAACTAATGCTGGAACTTGATAAATCATTTCACATTTTCTCAACTTCTGTTTTTTGAGTAATTGTTTGACTATATGCTTTAGCAAGTTGCTTGACAACTTTATGTTTAATTAAGACCGACAGATATCATAGTAGTAGTACCTTCCTGAGGTTGTTGAAGAGATCATAAGAGCTAATAATGCTTTGTGAAAGTGTTTTGAAAACTAGATTCTTATACAAATACTGTTCTCAGAATCCTGTCACCCCTCCTTACTCCTGCCATTCCCTATTTCACAGTTGTCTTTCCCATTCATGTTGTATCTTAGTCTCTGTCACACAGTCATCTTCTTCATCACCATTCTGCCGTAGGTCCCTACCAAAGGCCACTGTCATCAGGCCAAGTTGATGCGCTTGCCAGACTTGCCTCAACAGATTTCTCCATTAAGCAAAGAAGAACGAATCAGGTCCAGAGCTGAGCAGATGGTCCACCTCCATCATCATACCAGAACCAAGCTCTCATCCCTTCCTGATCATAGTCCTACACCTCTCCCCTTGGCACTGTGCCCAAAACACAGAGTAACAGTTACCAAGATACCCTCCTCCAGCATGGGAACAGTAACTCTATCTTTACCCAAACTTGAGAATCCTAGGACAATAGCTCAACCATGCAAGCCTCAAAAACACAATTCCAGGGTTACACTTCTGCTCATCTTTTGCCCTGAGCACAGGGCCAAAGTTACCCCTAATGACTGGGTCACATCTACACCTCCCCTGTCCTCACAGAGCAAAGTAATGGTAAAGTCATCACCATGCCCCAGGTTCCTGGCCAGGGCTACAGCTGCCTCAGCAGTGGGTCACAGTCCCTGGGCCAAAGCCACTGTTCATAAGCCCCACCCAATTCATTGGAACAATAACATCTCTTTGCCTTTGCTATACTCTGGCCATACATCTGGATCATCATCTCACCCTAACCATCAAACTATTTCTTTGCCCCATATCAGCAACAGGGCTAAAATTCCTAAGGGCCTTTCTCATTAGGCTAGGAATTCATTAGGTTTTGCCCACTGGAGAAAGGAACTACCATGCATTAATTGTCAGACCACACCTCTACACATTTCTGACCCTCAAGCAGAGGCTCCTGGGGGTCTGACACATCAGGATGAGTCTGTCCCAGGCTGTAGTTGCCAAACTCCATCTCTACCAAGCCTTAACCATCCAAACACAAATCCCTCAATCCTGGACCACCAGACTAAATCTTCTCTGGGCGCTGTCCATCCAACCACTCTTTGACCTGGCCAGGATAATTGGACACATGTTACACTGGACCCTGATCACCACTATACAACTCCACAGGGTCTGAAATGTTGGACTGAGGCTAAACTAAACCATTGTGACAAGGACATGACCCAGAAGGTAATACCAAATCCAGAAGTTACATTGGACACCAGCCCTAACACATTGCCTCCTTCAGGATGGGAATGCTTGGCCATACCTTCGGTAGGCCTTGGACACCAAAATCCCACTGATCATAACTTATTGCCACCAAGCTGAGGAGGCTATACTAGACTCTAATGTTCAGGGGACATCTCTACTAGTCCCTTGCCCTGAGGAAATAATACTTTTGGAACCAGACCACCAGGCTACACATTACCCTGCCACTGATTTCTGGGCTGAGGCTACGACAAACTTCAATGCCCTGGTCACACTTACACCAGTTGGATGCCATCAGGAATCAAGGACACTGGGACCCAAAAACCAGACCAAATATTCAGAAGATCAGGAAAAATGGACAACACTTCCAATGGGTCATGACCTACAAGCTGAGAAGGATGTGCTGGGCCTTAGTGGTCAGGGTGTATCTTCAGTAGCCCTGGACCTCAAGAAAACCATGTCACTAGGCTCAGATCACAAGGTTACACATTACCTTGGCATTGATTGCCAGGCTCAAGCAGACCTTCAGACCCAGCCCATTGTTCTGCATCCCCTAGAATTAAGGACTCTGGGTTCTGACTGCCAGACCAAATATCCAGAGGAACAAGAAAGTCAGGCAGCACTCCAAATGAGCCCCAATCCCCAGGCTGAGGAGATTGTACTAGACCCAAGCACACAAAAAACATCTCCACCAGTCCCAGACATTGAGAAAACAATGCCATTAGTCTCAGGCCCCCAGGCTTCCCTACAGCACAGGTCTGGCCAACAAGTTCAACCTGCAAGAGACCCCAATACAATTCATTCCATACCTGTAACTGGCTTGGAACTCGGTACAGAATCTCCACAGTGCCCAGGATCTTGGGCTGTGTCTCTATTGACACGTATCTCCAAGGTCAAATCTCCCACTGGCTATGACACTTCAACTAAGGTTAAAATGAATTGTAATCATCAAGCTGAGGCTCAACCAGGGTTCCAAGATCAGCTTCAGAATAGAGATGTTTTATGTTCTAATAGCATTGAGCCATTCATCATTGGGAGGGGGATAGTCCCTACTAAAATTATAAATGCCATTATTAGTTCTATATCTTGGGGAAAAATAAAAATAGATATCTATAAGCAAATAATTCTACAGCAAAAGAGTCAAGGTCCTAATAATTGGCCCAATCAACTCATTTCATCCAATTATAAAAGTCTGTTTAATTTGTGCTTCCTGGATCCCAAATGGTTCAGCAAATGGAACATCTTTCTCAAGCACAATTGCTGGCCATACCAACACATCTGCCTGGTTCTGAGGAAGTGGGGATAAAATTAGTACTCCGAATGCCCCAGAAGACAAAAGCTTGTTCTAGCCTTAATTTCCCATTCACCCATTTTGGTAAACTTAGACCCTCACTCCATTTAATTCTGTTATCATCTCATTCAGATTCTAAGTCATCCATTCATCAACAGCTCTCCACAAAGGTCCCTCAACCTGGCTATATGTTTGGCAATGATCACCAGCCACACAGACAAAACATCTCTGGTAGGCTACAGTCATTCAAAGGGGAGTTGCACATGAGAGGTGATGACAGCAAGAAAGAAAAGTCAAAGACACACAGGAAATTTTCCAAATTTATTCTAGGAAGATTTCAAAACAAAAAAATAAATTATTTTTTTCTCTTTTTAAGAAATTGATCTTTATATCTTTGTTATTTGCCTTTGATTTTGTGTCCCATTTGGTATTCTTTACAGTCAGATAAGAAAATGAGGATCTTTTTTTTAGGATTCGTGAGCAACTCTAGAACTTTTCTGGATGCATCAGTAGGAGCAGTTTCCTTGCTTGTTATTCTCTGTTTTCATGCAGTCACAGATTGTTGGGAGGTAGGTGCTATGATTATCTCCACTTTACAGTTGTGGAAATTAAGCCAAACAGAAGTTAAATAATTTGCCCAGGGTCACACAAAGTAGTGAGGAAAACTTTATGAAAGGCTCTAAAACTCTGATGATGAAGTGGCCTCCGAAGTGATAAAATATTCCTCTGGCCTCTATGCAAAGAGACAACAAACTATGAGTATAGCATGAAGTGTGTGTTTTTAGAGATGGTCACTATAATGATTTATTTTGTTAAATTGTACATATTCATTGTAAGGGGTTTGAGGGGGGAAATGAAAGAATTGTCTTCTGGTCAGAACTTGTAACTGAACAAGAGAGAGAGAGAGAAAAAAACAGTTTTAATTATTTAAAATTAAAATGCTTTTTCATGAATTATGTCAATGTAACTAGGATAAGAAAATCTGTAGATGAATTTTTTAAAAACCTGCCTTAAATGTCTCTGATAAAGGTTTGCTATTCTAGATCTTTAAGATCTAGATAGGATAAATTTAAGATCTATTAGGATAAAGAGCTATGGTCAAAAGATACAAAGTTTTCAGAAGAAGGGGAAAAAAAAACCTGATAGAGTGCCAAGACAGTTATTTACATTATTTGATAAGAAATATCTACTACTACAACTACTACACATACACACACACACATACACACACATGCATATTATAGTGCTGCTTTATGCAATATTTAATGGAGACTGGCCAGTGAGAACCTAGCCTTTATAAAAAGAATTCTTATTCTTATTCTTAGCCTGATGCAACCCTCTATGTGGACTTTGGACTACATGCAAGTATTCTATAGTTATTTCCTGGATTGTGGTGATGAAAGTGCTTCTTTGATTGGCTGTTAAGCCAGAATTAGTTTTTCATGTTGATGATAAGGACTGGGCTCTCATTGCCCAGATCCATTAAATATACAAATCACTTTCCTGATGATAACTCAATTTTTACAAATAAGGAAACCAATCCCTTTATTTCCATATAGATTTTGTTGGAGATGGCATCAATATTGGGAAGAAAAGAGATCTTTGTAAACCTCCTTAACAAAAGGAAGTTCACTTTGTTCTAACATAGCAAAATTGTGCAACAAAGATTCAATGGCACTTAGTTTCTCAGGATAAGGCACCCATTTCTCCCCATCCCACCTTATTTTCATATGGAAACTCATCTGGTTGTTAGGGAAGGATACAGTGAAAGATGTGGTGGCTTCCATGCTCTTCAGAAATCCATCAAGTAGGAGAAACTCCAATTGAATTTAAACTGGAACTCTATACTTTCTGGTAATTAGGAATCTGATCATTCATCTAAGTAGATCTAAGGTCAAATTCAAACTCAGATTTTCCTGATTCTCAATGTAGTCCCCCATTTATTATACCTCCTAAATGAAAAACTAGTATCAACACAGATTTAATTAATCTCTTTTCATATTTGAAAAAATATCCCATATCTCCTTATCTTTTTGCTGGCAATGCTATTCTTTAGCTTTTTTTTCTTTGGAGACTAATTGGCTGCCACCTGTTTTAATCCTTCATGATTGTTATTAAGCAGAGTCAAGTTACAGAGCTTTAGGTACTAAGTGGTATGTAAGTAATTTGGGGGCCTTTCATTTGGATTGAGAAGATGACGGTAAGGGTGGTAAAGGGCATGCTGGACTGAGTGTAATATAGTTAATATGTGGAATACTAAACTGGAGTAGGTCTTGATTTGAGGGCACCTAAAAGACAAATTTCAATCTTATCTTTTTGGAATAGATCAGAGGTATCAGGACAGCCAGCAATTGTGCTAAACAAGAATATTATCTACTAAGCACAAGGTGTTAGTTTTTTGGGAGACAGGAGGTACAACTAAGACTCTCTAGAAACCTTGGTCTTTTGGAAATGTGGTGTGGATTCCACTTTGTTTTCTAGTATCTAATACTCATTAAAGTTGGCCAGACTTTAAGGTTGGGCCTAAGAGAAGCCTCTTTTTGACTTGACTCATGAATGAGATATTCTCTCATCCTCTTAAGGAGAATATAATTACAGGTATCATTTTTTAATTGTTTCTTGAAGGATAGAATGAAAACAAGGATATGACCTAGCCAGAGAATTTAAGTTCAAATTCTTTCTCAGATGCTTACTTATGCTTATGACCTTGGGTAATTAATCAAGCAAATTAATTAAGTTAATTTAATCATCTGATTTATTAAGCACATTATATGCTAGGCACTGGGTTATAGATTCAAAGAATGAATTAATTTCTGCCTGCAAGGAGCATACATTCTAAAGTAAAATATGAATAGAAATCTAACTTCTGAATTTAGGATAATCATATTATTCCAAATTACATATATTTATAAACAATATAATCTTAATTAATAATGTAATATTAAATATATTAACATAACAATAAGTTATATTTATAATTAATATTAACAAATATAAATTAATTTATATATTAATATAATATTAATAATAAGTATTAAATAATACTACTTATGTGCCCTGGCTGAGATCTGATCTACTCTATTTTCTTTCACCTTTTTTTTTGTTGTTGTTGTTGTTGAGGCAATTGGGGTTAAGTGACTTGCCCAGGATCACACAGCTTAGTCTACTCTATTTTCTTTCTTTCTTTTTTTTTTAATTAAACTTTTTATTTGCAAAACATATGTATGGGTAATTCTTCAACATTAACCCTTACAAAGCTTTCCGTTACAAATTCCCCCCCCCCAGTCTCCACCCCTCCCCTAGATGGCAGGATATCCACTACATGTTAATTATGTTAAAATACTTGACAAATCAAATGTGTATACATAATTTTACTTATTTTGGCGGCACAAGAAAAATCGGATCTACAAGAAAAAAAATATGAGAAGGGAAACAATGCAAGCAAACATCAACAGAGAGGATGAAAATGTTATATTGTGGTCCACATTTCATATCCCTCTCTCTGGGTGTAGATGGCTTTCTTCACTGAACAACTGGAACTGGTTTGAAACATTTCATTGTTGAAGAGAGCCATGTCCATCAGAATTGATCATCATATAGTCTTGTTGCCATGTATAATGATCTCCTGGTTCTGCTCACTTCACTCAGCATCAGTTCATGCAAGTCTCTCCAGGCCTCTCTGAAATCGTCCTGTTGGTCATTTCTTACAGAACAATAATATTCCATAACATTCATATACCATAATTTGGTCAGCCATTCTCCAATTGATGGACATCCATTCAGTTTCCAGTTTCTAGACACTACAAGAAAGGTTGCCACAAATATTCTTGCACATGTGGGGCCCTTTCCTTTAAGATCTCTTTGGGATATAAGACCAATAGAAATACTGCTGGGTCAAAGGGTATGCACAGTTTGATAACTTTTTGACCATAGTTCTAAATTGCTCTCCAGAATGGCTGGATCCGTTCACAGTTCCATCAATAATGTATTAGTGTCCCAGCTTTCCCACATCCCCTCCAACATTCGTCATTATCTTTTCCTGTCATCTTAGCCGACCTGACAGGTGTGTAGTGGTACTTCAGAGTTGTCTTAATTTGCATTTCTCTGATCAATAGTGATTTGGAGCACCTTTTCATATGACTACAAATAATTTTAATTTCATCATCTGAAAATTGTCTGTTCATATCCTTTGACCATTTATCAATTGGAGAATGGCTTGAATTCTTATAAATGTGAGACAATTCTCTATATATTTTAGAGATGAGACCTTTATCAGAACCCTTAAATGTAAAGATGATTTCCCAATTTGATGCTTCCCTCCTAATCTTGTCTGCATTAGTTTTGTTTGAATCTATTCTATTTTCAAGGGAGATTGTAATTCACACCTTTGGAGAAAAGTAGGGGCAGAATCATCCCTGCAAATATAGAAGCTATTGGGGAGGAATTAACAGTTAGAATCCAGTATGGCTGTGGTTTACCTATCAATCTTTTTTTCTCCCATCTCCAAAATGAATATTTATCATCTATCTATCTATCTATCTATCTATCTATCTATCTATCTATCTATC